>CAOLHI010004431.1:0-117544 GCA_948474755.1 Ctenosaura bakeri | reverse complement strand
GATCAAAAAATCAATGACTAAATGTTAATGACAACACAATATGTTACATAAGGCTATGATGACACATTATCTTGTTCTATTTGATCAAGAATCAGCTTCATGGTTTTAGCAAGTCTCCCATTCTGTTTTTTAAACCTGCTTGTCCTACACCATACCACAAAAAATCCTTCGCAAAACTGACTGATTCTGTAACATTGCTGTTGTGATGGCACATTGAGCAATGAAAAAAGAACAAAGAGATGGATTCTCTAAAGGTTTCAAGGACCAAAAAGAAGGTGAGAACAGAAACAGCAGAAATAACCTATATTATATAAGGAAACTTAGAATTTTAATACATTTATTCATCCATTCATGTACGTTTTTCCTCCTGCAACACCCCCATCCCCAAAAAAAAACCTCAAAAAGGTTTTTACAAAACCTAAAATCAGTTTCCAGATGCTTCTGGAGTTTTGTTTGTCTTTTAAAAATTTGCTCGCTTGTGTTTTTCTGCCAACCCCATCCCCGGGGTGATCCACAATGGATTCTGGGTGACCTGGAAGTTGCCCACCCATAGCATAAACTATGTAAAGTTTAAGAGACCCCAAATCATTACCTCAACAATGTATTAATTTACTACTAAGATCTATTAATGAATTTAAGAAGCGGTGGGAGACAGTTATTTTATTTTTGTCATATACTGAAGGCAGACAAGCTATACTTGGGATATGATTGAAATCTGAATTTAGAACGCTTTGTAGAACTATATTTCTTGTCTACTTTATTCTTTTAGTTATAATATATATTTGAAAATATATTTATATTATTGATTCTAAACTATCTGACCAAATACAATAAGCAAAGGATGATAAATCTGAAGCAGTAAGACCTTCATAATTGAACAACAACCATGGTCTGGGGAGTGGGAGATAGATTTTGTAGAGTGTTCTCCCTCCACTTTTTCTGATGTTTGTGTTTTGTTAATGTTTGAATGTTCAGTAATGTACTTTTTTTTTCTTTTTCTTCCTTTTTATATTGGTTTATTTTGTATATGTGTTTTTATAGTCTTAATAAAAATTATTTAAAAATATATTATTTTAACAATCTTGTAACATTTGGTTTGGTTTTTCTTCTCATTTTGTATTTAATTTTTCATTTTGCTTAGAAAATACTAATAGAGAAAATAAAATAGAGACCTCCCATAATGGATGGCTCTAAATGGTAACTTCTTCAGCTGTACATTCAGCACTGACTACATCTCTCAAATTAACTCTTGAGTGTAAAATGACTAGTGAGATTGAATTTTCTGTTTATCAGATTAATTTTCCCAAGGAAAAAAAGCCTTAATTTTAGGATCTTGCAGCCCATTACGTCTTACTTCCTGCACAGTTTAGTTTTAGATTCTTAATAAAATAGTATTAAAATCAGCATCTGGTTATTAGTATGATTTTAAATACTTCAATTATTTCCTTTTCAGACATGCTCCAGGTGCTGGCCTCCAAATGCCTCTCATTAACAAAAAAAGAGAGACAAGGACTGGTGGTGCGCTAATGAAAGAGCTAGGTGCTTAATGAAACTTGTACCAAAACTAGGCCAAGTTTTTGGGGGTAGAAGTGCTAGTTATATTACCCTACTTGACATGGGAGACCTGTTAATGGAGAATACGAAAGTCCTGCAGCACCTCTAAAAAAAAGCACTAGAAAGTGTTAGAAAACGCACGTAGGAAGACAAATTTCATGGAGCTGCATATCAAATTTTGGTAGCAATGTGTTCCATGGAATCCATGTTACCTATCATGGGAAAGAAAGCAAGGCTTCCATCCTTCCAGTTGAAGAGTATAAAAAAAAATCATTTGAAAAGATAATTTCCAATAGAAAATTCATTGCCTTCATCAAAAGGCAGAAAATTCTCCAAACTAGCGAAGGGGATGGAATTTAACTCTGATCACTTACAGAAGACGATTGTCCAGTAGAGTGCAAGAGCTCCACAGGCAGAACTCTACCACAGCTCTTCACTTACCACCCCCAGGATTCACAGTTTTGGGGTGATAATCCCCCTGAATCATTGTTTCATGACTGGTAGAGTGTGGGAGGAATCAAAGAAACATCTGCCAATTCTTCATAAATAGATGTAGACCATTGGCATCTTCTGCTGAGATCTGATGGAGTCCTGCAGAGGGCTCAGCAGATAATGAAATCATTCTACATCTGAATATGGGGATACTTCTCCAATCCCCTGTACTCTCCACTAATCACAGAATGGCCATTCACAGCAAAATCATGAATGCCGGGGAAGATTTGATCATTGCTGGTGGTGGAACAGAATACCAACCTCTACAACAAGAACAATAAAAAGATATGTACATGTGTAAGGTGGACTTCTGTTTTCATAATTCACTAACAAGATGCTAGCCAATGTCTTTGTTCATCTGAGTGATTCTTATCCAGCCTTTTTCTTGACCACAAACTTAGAATAATAGAATCACAGAGTTGGGAGAGACCACAATGGCCATTGAGTCCAACCCCCTACCATGCAGGAACACACAAGGCATCCCCAGAAACTGGCTGATATGGAAGGCAACATTGTGCCCCACATTCCTCAAAGTGAAGTGAGTGGACCAGCAGTTGAATTTCACTTTGATATGAGCAACATTACAACTATCTCCACTGCACTTCAAGATAGCAAAATGGCTTAGAACTAGGGATAGATCAACCCAATCCTCGAATCCTCAAATCCTTGAATCCTGGGCAAGGATTTGAGATTCATGAATCCAAATCCCTGTGCCAAAATAGGCAAACCAAATCTTCCAAATTCACCAACCAAATAGTTTCTTAGAAACCAGGATGCCTGAAAACCTGGGAGACCAGACACACAAGGGGAGATGGCAAGTAGGTGAAGTTTTCCCTTGGAGTAATAATCACCCTTGCTAACAATTTCAGAAATTACATCTGGGCTTGTATTCTAAGATATTTAAAATGAACATTTAATATTTAAGTTCAGCACTTGACTGGAAGGTACAGGCTTGAGATTTCAAAGACAGCTGTAACATTCCTTTGCATAGCACCCTTGCAAAGCTCTTTCATACACAATTCTGAGGTTTGTAGTTTTATAAGGTGTCACAGCCTTCTCTGCCAAAGTGTGCTGGTGCATGATCAAACTACAAACCCCAGGATGCCATAAGCAGCTATGCAGAGAAAATCCAGGTTTGACCTGGATTATCTCTCTACAGTAGTGGTGCTGTTTACACAGGCAGGAAAATGTGGGATTAATCCACGTTTTCCTGCCTGTGTAGAAAGGGCCTTCATGTCATTTTCAATCTGGGGAGATCCTGAGGCAAAACTATGACAATTGTCCTGACCAGATTTCTTCAGAGGGAGGTTTGCCTTTGCCTAGGCTTTTGCTAAGGCTGAGAGAGTGTGTCTTGCCCAAGATTATCCTTCTTTCCCTTGCTTTTTAAACCCTTTTTTAAAAAAAAGATTCGAAAGATTCAAGATTCATGAGATTCGTGGATTCCCAGAAACTTCCAGGGATTCGGATCTGGATTCGGGAAATTCTGGATTCGTCCCATCCCTACTTAGAACACAGGCTTTATGTCACATGTAGGTCTGTTGGTCAACATCTCACCAAAGCTCCCTCCTTTGCCTCATCTGCCACCCAAAAATAGAGCCCTGAGGGAAGTTCCCCTTATAGTATCCACCCAGGAGTCAAAGATAAAAGGAAGTACTTCTTTACACAGTGCAAATCATTATCGTAACAGCAATTGCCACCAAGTTGAGTAGCTTTTAAAAGGGACTGGATGTACTCAGAGAGGAATCTATCAACTAGTCATAGAATGCACAAATATAGGATGAGGGATGCGTGGCTGGATAGCAGCACACGTGAAAGGGATCTAGGAGTCTTGGTAGATCACAAGCTGAACATGAGTCAGCAGTGTGATGAGGCAGCCAAGAAAGCCAATGCAATTCTTGGTTGCATCAATAGGAGTATGGTGTCTAAATCGAGGGAGGTAATGGTACCACTCTATTCTGCATTGGTTAGGCCTCATTCAGAATAATGTGTCCAGTTCTGGGCATCTCAATTCAAGAAGGGCATCGAGGAGCTGGAATGTGTCCAGAGGAGGGTGACCAAAATGGTGAAGGGTCTGGAAGCCATGCCCTATGAGGAACAGCTTAGGGAGCTGGATATGTTTAGTCTGCAGAAGAGAAGGTTAAGAGGAGACATGATAGCCATGTGTAAATATTTGAAGGGATGTCATGTTGAGGAGGAAGTGGGCTTGTTTTCTGCTGCTCCAGAGACTAGGACAAGGAACAATAGATTCATGCTGCAGGAAAAGAGATTCCACTTGAACCTCAGGAAGAACTTCTTGATGGTCAGAGCTGTCCGGCAGTGGAATATGCTGCCTCGGAGTGTGATAGAATCTCCTTCTTTGGAGGCTTTTAAGCAGAAGCTGGATGGCCATCTGTTGGGAATGCTTTGATGTGTGTTCCTGCATAGCAGGGGGTTGGACTCAATGTGTCTCTTCCAACTCTATGATTCTATGATTCTATGAATCATAGAGTTGGAAGAGACCACAATGGTCATCGAGTCCAACCCCCTGCCATGCAGGAACAAACACTCAAAGCATCCCCAGCAAATGGCCATCCAGCCTCTGTTTAAAAACCTCCAAAGTAGGAGAGTCCTCCATACTCTGAGGCAACGTATTCCACTGTTGAATGGCAATTACCATCCAGAAGTTCTTCCTGATGTTTAGGTGAAATCTCTTTTCCTGTAGCTTGAATCCATAGTTCCATATCTTACTATCTGAGCAGCAGGAAACAAACTTGCTCCATCTTCAACATGACATCCCCTCAAGTATTTAAACATGGCTATCATATCACCTCTCAACCTTCTTTTTGTCAGGCTAAACATAACTACCTAACTCCATCTATTGATAAGCTGGCCCTAAAATGGAATAGGGACAAAAATTAATCCTCTTAATTTTATTTCAGAAATGTTTAGGGGAAGGATTAGGACAATCTACATATAAAGTGTACTGCGTAATAAGTGAGTGCTCTTAGAAATCAAAATCTTCACTGTTTTACCAGCAACTAGAGTATTTACCCAGTGTTGCCCAGGATTTTATTTTCTCATAGGTAATACTGGTTAGAATTACCTTAGGAATTACCTTACCTTAGGAATTAGATGCAGTTGAAATACAGATTTGAGATCCTATGCCTCTAATTCCCCAAACTGTCTTGTCCAGTACCTGTAACTTTTCCCCATATTCTCCAATACAATCTGTATTCAGAGTTGTTAACATACAGAGGTTTGGTTTCTGAGGGAATACATTGGCTTTCTCCTTGCTGCTAGGCCTCATCTCCATAGCAACCAGCCAGGGCCAAGTGCTCTTTGTCTGAGAATTCTAAAGGCCCTTCCCTAAACTGCCAACCTTCCATAGAATTTTCACAGACAGCAAATCATATGAGGTCTTCTTGCCTGACACAGCCAATCATATGAGGTCTTTGCCTGCCTGAAGCAGATAAATTCACAAGCTTTGACTTTTACACATTAGATGGTAGTGACTAGAAGTCTTGATTCTTTTCCTAAATTTAATGCTGCCCACCCTCACCCCAGTAACACATCTGAGTAACCGGTGGCACCTAAATATTTATAATCCATGTTCCCAGGTTACTTGCTGACTAAATCAGAGAGAAAGAAAAAAAAAAGGGCAAGGAATTATAAGACAGAACAAATGTAGATTCTGTGGTGTTTTCTTAAATTTGTTGTGGGTTTAGTTAGTCATATCCCTCACTATACCATTTGGAATATGTGCTGCCCTTTTAAAAGTGATTTAACAAGTAAGCATGTTAGCATATGGCAAGTTATTCTTACCGGAATCTGTAAAAGGTTTTGGCACAGAAAAGGTGTGCGATATAGTGCATTCTGAAGGGGGGGCCTCCAAATTAAGTATTTGACAAGGTCTCCCAAAGGTGTTATGGCAGATTGGGGAGGAGCATTGGGGGAGAGGTGACCTGTTGAGTTGGCAAGAGCTCAGGTCATTTGTGGAAGTATAATTTGCTAAACCAACTAAAAAAGAGGCAGTCATAAATGAAAGATTCAAGCAGATGTCCATAGACTCCAGAGTTAACTCTAAGCCTATTAAAACTTCAAATGCTACCTTCCTGATTGTCCAGGAAGCCTGAACTTCTGCACAGCTAGGAGTTCATCAGGGTTTCAAAGCCTAGTTGCCGAACACCTTCAGAGTCCTGTTGTTACATATGCTTTCAGAAACCTTACACAAGGTGCTGTAAATCAACCCGCTAATGAAAATGGCAGCTCCTCCACAACCAAGCCCAGGGCCCAGCAGTTTCAAGATTTTTGCTCCTTAGTCTCACCCAGATGATGATCTATAGCATTTAAAATCATAAACACACAGCTGAAAGTACACAGCTCTTGCTTACCACTCTGGGAGCAGTGAAGGAAATTGGTATGCATTTTGTGTCACTACGTTCTGCATAGAGTTTGGATTTAGTGCTTGCCTGTGGCTAAAAGCCAAATGTTAACAAGTAGCAGAACTTGTGTGCATATCATACTTCTTGTAAATGCTCTTTTAGAGGACACACACAAACAGAGAGAGAGAGAGAGAGAGAGAGAGGTGTATACGTGTGAAAGATATAAAGGCTTCCCACAACATTTGCAAAAAGTAAGACATATGTATGCAGTTCCTGACACTTGTAACATTTGGCCTCTTGGATGTCAGTAAAACATAGCATCTGATCTGATATTCAATCACACTCTAATTTCCTTGAATGCTGGGATGTTCTTCAACAGAACATCTTCTACAGTATACACAGAAACATTTCACAAGTGAAAACCATGATATATGTGGCCAAGCAACATTAGAGTGTCGTCAAAAGGTTGTGGCCAAGCAAAAAGAGAGCAGACCTTATTAATGAGGGCAAAGACACAAAATGATTATTATAAGCAGAAAAACCCTACAATTAATGTACTAAGTTGAGGAGCCTGAAAAAAAAGGGGGGGGAAACAAATAAATAAAATATTTTTTGTAATTTCAGGCACAAGCACATCATGGTTAATAACATGTAATGAATGATTCTAAAGTCAAAATTTCTTTATCAGACCTGCTGAAAATTATAGCTCTCTCTGATCTACTGTAGGAACTCTGTATTCATACCAACCCATTCTGCCCAGTTGTCCTATGCCTACAGGTTATTGTAGAGGAAGCAGCTAAATCAAGCCAGTTGAGGTCATGTACTGGTTACCCACAGGAAATTCACAGAAGATGAAGGGAGGTGCAGTGGCAAGGTCTCAGCCAGTCTGGCATGCATTGTGTGAAGCCAGTAGTCCAGATAAACAAAACTGAAAGGATAAGACTAGGAGATGTAGCCATCTCAGATGTCAAGAATCCCAAGAAATATACAAGCACAGACAGCAGTGCAGGTTGGGAAGATTGAATGTTTGTCAGCAATGAGAACTGCCACAGCTGCTGGGAGATTTATAGATGGCTGACTCTGGATGCTAGGTGCTTAATTACTTAATTTTTTTAGAAAAGAAATTATTTCAGATGCTACTATAATGCTATTCCTTCTCTTTTTGCTGGACTTCAGCTGCTTTGGCCACCAGCTTTTCCGACTCAGGGAGAGAACATCCTCTGGAGCAAGAAACCACTTGCAATCCAACTCCTTGTTACCTCAAAACATGGGTGACTCAGGAGTCCACCTGTGATGACAGTACCTCTGTGCAAAGGTGGGGAATTATTAGCTCAAAATTAGGAGGCCTGTGAGAAGGGGGTAACCTAATGAGATCTTTTACATCAATGTTTACCAGTATTTGTGCAGGGAAGAACCAGCCAGAGACCCAAAAGTAAGCTAACTTCTGTTTTATTAGAGGAAATTAATCATACACACAAGATCCAAACAGTCGCATACTCACACAAGACTGATTGAAGCAAAAGGGAGTAAAGGTTTTAGACAGTGAGATCTCAGGACATAGTGGGTGATATTTACCAGTCTAAAAGAACAGTGAAGAAGCAGTGATGTGGCTTAGACTCACATCTAAGGACAGTACACAATCGGGAATCAGAACAGCAGAGTGGTAACCAGCAATTGGTGTACTGCAAGTTGATTGGGCAAAACTAGAGTTTTATATACCTAATTTTTGCCTGGAGAGTAAGGTTGTGAATGGCTCTTCAGCTGAGTAAACAATGGAGTTCACAGAGTAGACAATGAGGTTTGGAACAGGCTAATGGTGACAGAGAGTGACAGAGGGCTAATGAATACTCTGATAGCTCAGTGCTTGTCAGACAAGTTTTAGAACAAGAGGTTTGTATGGTCAAAGGGAGAGGAGTTAAGACAATCAGCGGTTTGGTGGGAATCTCTCAGTGCTATTGTCCAAGAGGCAGAATTGTTAAGTCTATTATCTGTGGAGTTACCTGTGATTTCCTGACTATGACCTCTCTACACCTAGAAGGGGTTTCTGGCCTAATTCACAACACGTTTGGCCAGTCTTTTCCTATTGTCCAGGTCGGCCACACAGCCAAAGCAGGCCACATTTTATATCAAAACTAGTCAATATATTTGCCAATTAAATCATATTTCACCAATTAAACCATATCAAAGCATGAGGGGTGCACAGCCTGGTAACATCCTCTACATTTGATTCCTCAGATACTAAAGGGTGAGTAATGACACTGATATACATTATAGTTCAGGATAATATAATGACAGTTTGATTATAATCCCATGTATTTGATGCGTACATGTATGTTTCTCCATCCGACATAAGGAACATTTTTAATTCTGGCTCCATTATACTTTTTAATTTCAGCCCTAAGCACAGTTAACAAAGTGTGTCCCTCTCAAAAAAACAAAACAAAACAACTGTAGTTTCCAAATAAACTTGGTTAGGACTTAACTGTTAGGTCTTGCACATGAGATTGCTTTCCAAAGAGCAAGACGGTATTGTAGATATCACTACCCTCTTTTTGCCCCACTGATTTATGCTAATCTATGGTCACTCTCCTTTTGTGGATTTCTGTAGGAGTGTAAGAAGAGCTTAGGGAAAATCAGAGCATGAGAGTCACTGTGCTGTGATGTTTGAAGTGCACATTTTGCTGTATCTCATGTTGGCACCTAGTGGGCAGCAAAGTGTGTCACATGGTACAGAAATACATCACCATTATTTAAACTAGTTTGGAAATTGGTTATAGAATTTAAAATTTTAAGGGTGATTACATCGCAAGATGAATACCTGAAAGGAAGTGTACATTTCCAAAGACACCCAACAACACAGATCTACTTTTCAGAGATGTAGTGTTATTCAAAAACTTTCTTTGGTCTTATCTAAGAATCAGTAGGGACATAGAGAGCAATCTCCAGCACAGTCTTGTTAATTTCGACACTGAATTAATATGAGTGTAAAGAAAATGGTAGTCATTAAAACTGAAACAAATTTTTTCCAGTTGTGAGACTCTACCTACAAGCAATGTCTTCATGAACGTTTTTTTTTTTTTAAAAGAATTAGCAGGCTTGTCCATAAGGGATCTTAATTCTGCATATATTTCTATCAACATACGTACTTAGTATTTTCTTTTCTCTGATCCCAGTATCAGAAGTTTTATTTTGTAGATCTTTATTTTCACTGTGTTAGTAGTTTTGATGTTTCCTGGTGTGAGTGTTTGAACAGTCAGTTGTGAATGGGGTTGGGTAATATTCTTCTGCTTAAACATCACATACCCTGATAAGTACAAAGTTTTTCCCAGCTGCATGAATCAGGTCAAATAGGAAAATGAGCTGATATCTTCATTTGTGCAATAAGACTTTCCAGAACAAAGTGTTGTGGGTCTGTTCCTGGAATGTTTCCCTGGGACTTGGCAGCAAATGAAACTGACATGCCGTCTACTGGTGCAGGTTGGTGTTGCAGTCCTATTAAAGTCCAGACCATAGATTCAATGGATCTCTGCCATATGAATCAAAGAGAAATGGCCATCTGCACTGAATCAACTGTTCTGCATACTACAAAGTACACCCCCCTGCCGCCAAAAACAAAAAAACCAGAGAAAAAAATGTGTAATCATGAAAAGGTGTTGCTCTTTTAATTAAGTGTACTCTCTTTTTTCAGGAAGGTTGAGATGAAATCTACTTCCACTGGTTCTCTTCATGCATCAAACATGTTAAAATATTTTGCCTAGGGATGAACATTTCAGAATTATGGAGGTTGGCTGGTTTTCCAAAAGCCTGATTTATAAAAGCAGTCTCACTGTCCAGAGAGCCTTTAATATTGACTACAGATCTCCTGATAGTCTACTGAAACATCATTGTATCATTTGGTGCATATAAATCATCCCATCTTTTCTTGTCCTTAGAATTTAAACCCTCTGCCTCTTCCTAGCCAATTTAACTCTTTAACCACCTCTAACTTAAGGCTCTAACGTAAGGCTTGGTTGTGTTCAAGTGGTATCATTTGGTTTATATGTAAACATATAAGCTAGGACAATTTATCAATGAATCTCCAGTAGTATCTAACTGAGCATTTGTTTGTTCTGCATCTCAGGCAGCCTGCATCTCAAACATCACCCGATTCATAACTCCTTCCAGAATTTCATATGCCTGAGCTATAAAACTTCTACAAAACTGTAAAACAGCAGTATCTCTCCTTCTGCCTATGCATTTCAATAGATGTTTTATTATTTTATTTTTATTGCTTTGCTTGTCTCCAGTTCCTGGAAGAGTAGTAAAAGTCAGTAATCCTATGTTAAGCAGAGAGGAAAACCTCTAAAAAGCCCATGGAAAGTCTTTTCTTGTAATGATAGAATTGTGATTTGTGAACAGGTACACTTACACAATCAAAAATCTGCAAAAAAAATTTTTGTTCCCAGACTTCCACTCAATGGGATTCTTATTAAGATACAGATGTGGTGAAAGTGCTTCCTAAAGTACTTCCATCAGCAGAGAATATGTAGCCCTCTGGATGTTATAGAATCATAGATTCCTGATGGAAGAGACCACAGGGGCCGTCCAGTCCAACACATCGAAGTACTCCTAACAGATAGCCATCCAGCCTCTGTTTAAAAACCTCCAAAGAGACTCCACCACACTCCAAGGCAGCATTTATCACTGACGAACAACTCTGAACATCAGGAGGGTCAGGGGGAATCTCTTTTCCTGTAGTTGCTGAACTCCAGTGTCCATCACCTCCTGGAAGCCTGGTCAATTTATGATAGGTACTTCAACCTAAAAATGTCTGGAGTGCCACACATTGTCCATCTCTGTGGTACAATTTGAAGTAGTCCTTCTCTCCCTTTTTATATCATGGTGCAGGCCAGAGCACATCTATGAGCAGCCAGAGCTGCAGTATGTTCTCCTCCTCCAAGATATATAGAGGTAACCCTGGTTTAAGCATCTAGGGGTTATTCTTCATTGGTGTTATCTGGAAAATTGAAATCCCAGTTTAGATGCCAGGGGAGCATTCTTTGCCACCTTCACCAGCTCTTCAAATGAGGACAAGCAACTATATTTATTAATTATTAAATAATGAATATTTAATAAGCTGCAATTTTAAAGCAAGTGACAGTGCATCAGCAAGAAACCAGCAATACAGACAAAACTACAAGAATATCCTGAACTGCAAAATGTTGCGTTTCGTTCAAGATCCAGATGTACCAGTAGACATCTGTGTCTTGCCTACTCTACATAAAGGCAGAAGTTTCATGGTGATGCTATATATCCTGCCCTGGGAACTTCACATTCTTTCCCATCTAAACATAAAGAAGCATTTTGGTCAATTCTTTAAAAAACAACTGAAAGATTTCTAAAAGCCATTTTCATATTCCCAGCGTAGATAAGATGATACTCACTCTGGCTGAATGAATCTGATTGTTTTGGTTTTTCCTACCTATCAGTTTGTTTAAATCTCAGGTTCTTTCCATCTCAGATATTAAATACATTTGAAGATTGTGGTAAATTGTTTTCAAAAATCATTTGAGAGAAACATTTTGCCTCATCCACAGATGGAAGAAATGTCCTTCAGAACAGATATATTTGGGACAAATGTTTCACTTGAGCAGTGGTTGGGCCAATCTCTTAGGGAAGGGAAGTGGGTTAATTAGAATCTCAGTAATAACTTTTGAAAGCTGAAGTCTTGTGCACACTTAATAAACCGAGCCTCACTTCCAACAGTAAACATGCTAAGGATTAAACTGAAAAGAGAATAATTTTTTCTCAACAGGGAAAACAGAAAATGATTGTTTCTGAATAATTCAAATTTCTCAGCAATTTCTGTAGTGTGCCTGAGCTACAGAATTTCAAGCTGGAAGTTTCTGAGTCATAGCCACTGTGTCATTCTCCTCTCCCAAGGAGAGTGGGGAGCAAATGTTCTTATGTCAGGCACTGTAAAACATCTGGTGGAACTATCAAGAAGGAGACTGCTAAGCATACAATTTAACAGAGCTGCTGGGATCTTTTTTTATTACGTTCATTTTCTCTCTCTCTCTCTCTCACACACACACACACACACTCATAATAAGGTTGGAATCTACTCAATTTTGCTAATGCTTTTGGAATTTTATTAATCAACATCTCAATGTTAATAAAACAATGACACCTTTTAAAAAACCAATGGAGAGGAAAATTTCCAAGTATTTCCAATCAAAATAAATAATCTTAAACATCAAATTACACTTTTTTTATTTAAAACAAAATCTTTTGGGAGACGGGTGTGAACTTTAAATTATCCCAATTAAAGGCAGAGCCAGAGATCAAGGCCAAAAATGTTCTTTCGAAGGCTTCTCAATAGAAAGCTGAGGTGCTATAATATCAATAAAAGAGCAATCAAATGGAGTAGAAACCTCCCTGCACCCCCATTGCCCCCAGGGCAAATTCCAGGTGTATGCTTGTCTGAGGCACCATAGATCAAATTGCTTAGCAAAGTCACAGAGTGATGACTCTTTCAAACAACATGCCAGCCTTTATAATGTGACAGACTATTTTCGACGTGAAGCATTTCAGGCTGTAAGGAGATGTAACATATATTTGACCAGGTCAAAGACTGGCATTTTCTCACATACTATTAGATATGCTGAACTCTTCCTTGCAATTTGCATTATGCAATTGCTCAAAGCTGGAATCAGGGCAAGAAGTTCTTGGACTTTGTGATAAGATCTCTTCGTGCTTTTGGTTCAATGAAGGACATGTGCCTTCTGATTTGTTTCAAAAAAATTTCTTAGAAACATTTCTGTTAAAGATGTGTGTTGGGGTTGGTTTGACCCTTTATTTTGTTTATTTTTAAAATAAATCCTTAAGCTTTCCTGAGACCTATACTCTGGGGAGAATATCAGGATAGAAATGATTAAAAAAAAAAAAACCACAGTATTGTCTACCCTGACAGCAACAGCACCCTAAAGTCATGGTCAGAAATAGTCTTCAGCCTATTAGTCATGCTTTAGTGGAAGATATGAGGCACTGTACCCAGTATCTTATATATGTCAAGTCTATTACTCAGCAATGGCCTCTCAGCCTAAGCTTGGACAGCTCAAGCAAGTTATGCCCCTTTATCCCCTGTCTAGACAACAGCTTCCTGTGCCTCTTCTGTGGAACTGCAGAGCAGAACCAGAAGTTCAGGGAATGGCCTGATGAAAGGCAGTTACCTTTGTTCCACTCACCTCTAAGATGATGGCAAATCACATTTGCACAGGCTAAGCAATGCTTTTTGTTTGTTTTGCCAGTTCCTGCAAACTTGTGAGCAGGAATGGGATTGCACCAATTTGAAGCACCTCTCATGTCCGGGGCATGGAGACTGAGAGTACTGAAACAGTGCATCTGATCTCTGAGACTGCAGCCATTTCGATTTCACTTAAGCAAGAGCTTACCCAGTATGTTTGCACTGCTGGCATAAGCATTCTTACTGCTGAAGGTCAACAAGATGGATTATTGTTGTGTGCCTTCAAGTTGTTTCTGACTCACAGTGACCCTAAAGTGAACCTAACTTTGGGTTTCCTTGGAAAGATTTGTTCAGAGAGGGTTTGCTTTTGCCTTCTTCTGAGGCTGAGAGAATATGACTTGTCCATGATCACCTAGTGGGTTTTTGTGATGGAGCATTGATTCAAATCCTGGTCTTTAGAGTTCTAATCCAACACCCTAAACCACTATACTATGCTGGCTCTAATGTTCATTGAAAATTTATTGGATTTTAATTAGCTAAAGCTTTATTGTTGCCTGCTCATCTCCACCCCCAAATGTTCTTAGGAGTTGTGAAAATGCATAATCTCTTTTTTTTCTTTATTCATAGGAATCATTTAGAATATCTGTTTCTCTCTTATTTGTTTGGCAGCTGTATAAAGCCACTTCCAAATGCAGAGGAGAAGAGAATGAAAAAAAATTAAGTTCTTGAAAGTCAGTGTGATATTCTTCTTATACATTGGGGAAGTGGTTCAAATGAGGTGCAATGCATATTGTCTGAATATATATATATATATATATATATATATATATATAATCTTTATTAAATTATTATCTTGAACATAAAATTATAACATGAACAGAATGTGAAAAAGTGAAAATAATATGATATTTATAATGAAAAAAGATCAACATCGAAGAAAATAAACAACTTGATTGGTAAGTGCAATGTATCATTCATCTCTGAAAAGCAAAAACTGATTTATAGCTAAATATACATTGCAAGCAAACGTGACTTATAGTGTATGACCTTCTCAAACTATATATAATACAGCTATTACTTAAAGTACTTCCCTACTTCCCCTTAGTTCGGTTTATTATCGTCATCCTTGTTAATCCTCACTTTACCTACTTATATTCATTCTGTTGGGTTACTGTTAGCTCTGTGATATCTACTGCTATGAGCATGTCTGCGAATAATGTATCCTTTACCTTTAATTTGTCTTTGTAAGATGATTTAAATAAATTATTCCTTTCTTCTGTAACTCAAAGTACAATAGACAGTAGTATTTTGTCATGTGAATTGATCTATTTGTCTTTATTAGCATTCATCAATGAATTGAGAACCTACTAAATTATCAATATCAGATTCAGATTTCTTTTGGATCATTTTCCCATTTAAAATATAATCCTCAATGGGATTCCATTCCTCCTCATTTCTTGTTTGTGAGCGTATTTGTCTGAAATTGCTTCACATTTCCCAGATCTAGCTGATAGTGTTTGAAGAAGCTTTCTCTCTATAGGCAGATACCAAGCAATAACTCAAGTTCTCCTCCTCCCCTCCATTTGGCAATTTTAAAGGAGACTGCAAAGAACCTATATATTCTGATTAATGCTAGTGACAAATCCAAATAAACTGCTAAATTTTATAGTTTCAAAACCAAGTGTAGCCATTGAGTGTTAAATCTTTCAACCTCTCTTGGTTTTATCTCCCTGCATCCTCTCTCTGTGATTGCTTTGATTTTCAATTGATATTGATTCCAGAGGCACTGAGAAAAGTCAGTGTAGGTTGCAAGATGGAAGGTTTGGGGAATTTTAGCATTTCTCACTCACTCACACACACACACCAGCTGCTACAAAACAGAACTTCTATTCTTCTCTTTTGATATGTTTGAGATGTGTGTCTAAATATGCAGAACCACCACCATCATTTCTAGTTTGAATCTTATAAACTGACTTCAGAAAAATTCCTCCCTCCAGGTAGTTTGACTTCATCCCAAATATGAGGCTGCAGAGATAGCCCGTTTGATGTCACCATCTCAATATTCTGCCACTAAAGATGGAGAAAAGGCATGAAACTGTTTGATGGCTTCATGGCCAAGACATCTGAAGACCCTTAGCTGTGAATGACTAAACAGACACACTCTGACCTTTGCTGTACCAGAGTAGGCAAAGTGGATAACAGAGCATTGGATACCCCTACCTGAAGCATGCCTTCCAGCATTGGTACCTGACAATGCTTCTTCCTTACCTATAGACAAAAAAACTCCAGAAGAACAGTCCTAGAGAAGCAGAGGCCAACCAAAAGGCTATGAATTCTTGCTTTTAGATTACTGTTGTGCTGAACATTTCTCTTTGAATCTTTGTTGTGCAATTAAGGAAGGGAGCTACGGAAGAAAATTATTATGAAAAGGTTTGAGAAGGGGAGAACATAGAACAAAATTCTTATTGGAGAGGGAGAAGTCACAGATGCAATTTATCTTAGGAAGTGCACAAGGTGCACAAGGAGAGTCTCCTATTGTTATTTTTTTTAAAAAAAAACTTTCCGTGGTGTACCAGAACTGATGTGGGGCACTTCACACAGCGTGACTACACTTTCTGGCTTGTCTGTATGACTATGCAGTGTCTCATGGTAACACTGGTGTTCTGGGAAGTCCTATCAGAAAGCCTCTGTGTGGCACATATATTTTAAAGGGGGGAAAAAAGAGAGTAGTAGACCATCCAACATTCTGGCTCACTTACTAAGGTAAACAGAATCCCCATGCCCCCAACTTTGTGATAAGAAAGTTCTTGATATTCCCCCACTTCCTAAAAAAGAAGCAGGAGAAAATGCATCTTCACAGAGAGAGGAGAGTGCTGTGGAAGTAGGCAATGTGGTTTGGCATTTCACTTTTATGAGGTTTTACTTATAGGCCTAAACTCCGTGAAAAATTAATTTAGACATTGACTGAGAGAGATGATTTCATCAAGTACAGCCTTTTTCATTACAGCAATGCAACATGTCAGATGCATTAACCAATCCTATGTCCTGGCACCTTGTTTTCTAGATTATGGCCTGACTCAGTCATTGTCTCTGTTCTCTTCTCCCCATACTTGTTTTTGGACATACTTAGGATGTCATTTTATCTTGTTCTTAGTATTAGTTGCTAGGGTTGCTGTCAGGATGTATAGCCCATATCCATGTGTCTGACATCCATCTATTTAAGTCATGCATTTCTTGCCATATTATACTCTGAAGATGCTCTTTTTCAGTAGCTGACAATGTCTTCTCCTGAGCCTGAACTCATGACAAGCAGACTATAGGAGAATCCTTACTGTCTGGCCTGGATTCCCATCAGGTAAATCAAAGTTACTGAGATAAAGCAGAAAGAAGCAGGGTAAATACATGACAGGCAAGACAAGACTTTTTCAGGACCTAGGATAGCGCACTCCAAAAAGAGGATCCTCCCACAAAGAGAACTATTGTCATAGCAGAGCACAGAAGCTAACTGAGAACCAGCTGACTTTCTGGCTCTGGGTCTGTTGTTGGTCCTGCCCCTCTGAGGAGCTGTCAGTATACTTAAAGAACTATTGCCTGCTTCTCTAGCCCTATACTCCTACAGCCTAGGGGCTGGATCATTAGGAATGCATCTTCTGGTTCCTAGCCATCTGGCAACGCCTGGAGAGTCCTGGATTGGGGGTCTCACACCTTCCTGAGCAAAGCCTTCTCCCCCAATGGATCTTAGCTAGGTCTAGAAGAACAATGTTCTTTTTGTTTTTTTAAGCAATCCACATATAACTGCTGATACGACAATGGGAGTCAAAGAATCATAGAGTCAGAGTTTGAAGAGACCACAAGGGCCATCCAATCCAACCACTGCCATGCAGGAATACGCAATCAAATCACTCCCAACAAATAACCATCCAGCCTGTCGTATGTTCCAGTCAACAAGTGTCCCAAGAAGCAGGTGGCTGGAATGCAAAAGCTGTCAGGTAGTTAAGCCAGTCCAGATTAATTACAGGTTATCCAGCAGGATGAAGGGAGAAGACATCAGCCAGTCCAGAAGTTGTATAGCAAGTAAGAAGTCCAAACAACAAAGCCAGCAAATTAGAGTCCTAAATAGCAGCCAGTACAATGTCCAGGAAACACAAAATGCCAAAGAGTACTGCCAGTCACTAAGATAGATGGCTGTAAGCAACAAAGCCTTCAGCAAACTACTGGAGGATTTATAGCCTCAAAGAGTGAGTTATGATACAGCCTCTGTTTAAAAACCTCCAAATAAAGTGACTCTGGGGCGCCATATTCCATTACTGTACTTCTCTTACCATCAGATAGTTCTTCCTAATGTCTGGGTGGAAAAATTTTTTCTTATAGTTTGAATCTGTTGCTCAATGTCCTTGTTTCTGGAGCAGCAAAAGACAAGCTTGCCTCCTCTTCCATATAACAGCCCTTGAAACATTTAAACATGGCCATCATGTCACCTTTTAACCTTCTCTTCTCCAGGCTAAAGGTTACCAGTCCTTTTACCATTTTGATTGTCCTCCTCTTGACTTGTCCCAGCTTATCAATATCCCTCCTGAATTGTGCCCAGAACTGGATACAGTATTTCAGGTGAAGTCTGACCAAAGCAGAATAGAGCAGTACTATTACTTGCCTCATTTTAGACACCATACTCTTATTGATGCAGCCTAGAATCTCACTGGTTCTTTTTAGCTGCCACATCATACTCTCAACTCATGTTCAGCTTGTGGTCTACTAAGATTCCTAGACCCCTTTCACAGGTACTGTGATCAAGCCAAATGTTATTCTTCCTATATCTGTGCATTTCATTTTTTCTGCCCAAGTGTAGTACCTTATGTTTCTCCCTGTTGAAACTCATTTTGTGAATTTGGGCCCAGCTCTCTAATCTGCTAAAGTCATTTTGAATTCTGATCCTGTCTTCTGGGGTATTAGCTACCCCTCCTAATTTCATGTCATCTGAAAATAACACTGGGCCCATGACAGAACCCTGTGGCACCCCACTAGTCATTTCTCTCCGGGATAAAGAGGAGCCATTGGTGAGCACCTTTTGGGAAGTAGACATTTGGAAGAACTACATGCACAGAAGTAGTAGAACCAGGGATCATTCTGTGAGTTTAGAGCTACAGAATTTATTTGAAGCTCCCTCCCTTATCAGTGATGACAAAGAACAGGAACAAGAGCAACAGTGTCAGTCTTCAGAAAACAAGCAGGTAACTGCAGCAGCTTCCTTGCCATACGTAGTCATTAGTTTTAAGAAGGCACAGAAACAGAACTCTGGACCTCCCCCTCAAAACTCCACTGCTAAGCACCCACAAAATGACTGTTGGTCTTACCTTTTATCTGAGTTCCTGTTCACTGAGCTTCAGGGACCGAGGCTACACCTATAATGAGAGTTAGTGGCTGTTAAGTCTTCCCTCAGCCAAGTTCCTGGCCCACTTCCTCTCAGCAGATTCCTGCACCCCTGAGACTATGGCCTCAGGCAAAGGGCCCGGACTGACACACAACAGAACTCTAACAAGCAAGCCTCCATTCAGCTCACAAAACAGTCAGCATTGACACAACAGACAGAAGCTCACCAAAACACAATAGAATAATACAGCACTGATGCAAGCCTCTTCCCAGCTCACACAGACATGCAGCCTTAATCTAACAGACACAACAGCCTTAACCCAACAAACTCTACCAAAGAACTCTCCAGGGCTGGGAAGATTTAACCCAACAGAAACCAGCTCACCTTACTCTGTCTTTTCCACCATGTGAAATGTCTGTTCCCTGAGTTCCAGGGAGTGGGACTGCAGCCACATAGAGAGTTAGTGGCTGCTAGTTCCTTCCCTAAAACTAATCTTAATACAGTTGTTTAAGCCAATCTTAATATGCTCTTTGCTTTTTCAGTAGGACAGCTTTCTGAAGATAAAATAGAAGATGGAGTAGTAGCAATCAGTGGTCAACAAAGTCTAGAGGACACACTTAGAAGTAAAACAGACTATGAAAAGAAGGCCAGTCACATGTTTGTGAATTACCATGATGTAAGTCTAACCCAGACTATTGCAATTCATTTGATGGTCATTGCACAGGCTGGAAGTCTTTTCTGGCCAACCAAGGACCAAACCTTTCTCAAGTCTATTTTTTAAGCAGTGCAACCACCTAACATAGCCATTTCTGTGTTGTTGGGGAGTGAGCATATGAGCAGAGATCCATCCAATCTTTCCTTACAGCAGGATGCACTGCAAGGTTCCTACAGATGCCTGTCACAGTACATCTAGCTATTGGAAAAGCATTGAGAACGTCCCTGATCCTCAATCCACTTTCTTGAAACACAGAAATGCCTGTTAAGAGAAGTTGCATTGCATAAAAGATAGAGTTTGGAGGAGGCAGCATTGGGAGATATTGCTACAGAGACATAGCTACCTCTGAAGGACTATATCTCCTACCATCCTGACCAAATTCTTCTAAGCAGAGGTATATCTAGGGTGGAGCAAGTAGGATATGTGCCCTGGGTGCCAATGCCAGAGGGGCACAAAATAGCCATGCCGGAAGATGGAGGAGGAGGAGGCGGCAGCCCCAGAGGTAAGGTGCAACTTCCATGCTTGCCCTAGGTGTTGTTTATGCTCAATACGCTTCTGCTTACAAGTGGATCCCTGTTTTAATCAATTAAATATTGGATGGTATAGAGTTATATATATGGTGGATTTTTTCCATATCTTAATAGTATAGAAGACTATGCGTCTTTAGATCTATTTATGTGTCACTTATTTTTCACTAGTGGTAACAGTAATGAAAATGTTGTATCTCTGATCAATTTCCTTGTGTTGTAATACACCTTGGTACAAGCACTGCTTTCCATTTTTAGCAATAGAAGACATCCTCCTACACTAATCTATGGAGCAGAAACATCTATCAGAAGTACTGCTACTGCTTGCCAATAAGAAAGATGATTATGGTTAATAAGCCTGCTTCACTACACCATAGATGTTGTAGCAATAAATGTAAAACATGAGAATAGCAAATGCCAAGTTTAAAACTAAACATGGAGCATAATGATCAGGGAGAAATGTTTTTAAAACATTTGATTATTCAGCTGAACAGCAATCAAGTTCTGTACAAGGAACAACAAAGTTGACAATTTCAGTGATTTGACGTTGATCGATCTGTCTGTCTGTCTATCTATCTATCTATCTATCTATCTATCTATCTATCTATCCATCCATCCATCTATCTAAATATTTCTATCCTGCCATCTCAGTATGACATACACCTAAAACAATATAAACAGCTTAAAATAATTCCAGATAAAGCAAGAATAATTTAGATAGGATAAAAGCATTAAGTATATCAAGACAGCAAATGTGGAATTAAAGTGAGACATAAGTCTATGTGTCTACACTGCCTTTTTTTGATTTCTCCTTTACCCTTAAGAGGTCAACATTGTTATTACTACTGAGAATTTTTTAAACTGTGCATTTAAAAACTGGAAAAGAACAAAGATATTCTGATGGGAGGTTCTATCAAAATGAGTGTTTTGATCTTATGAATAATTGTCAGAGCCATAACTCAGCCAAATCATTTTAAAAAATGTTTTCATATGATAAATTAGGAGATGTGAAGGAGGAATATTTATTAGATGATGGAAGAGTTTCAGTTCCAGCTGAAATATAATTTTGTTCTCAATTGTTCCTGAAATGAGAGGAGAATAATGGACCAAAAAGCCAGCTGTCACAATGCAAAAGAAATATCAACCATATATCCTGCAGCGTATCCTAGTTATGTTGAATAATAACTGTCTAAGATTAATGTCCAGGCATTTTTCCTTTTCAGTGCTTCAAATGGATGTTGGCAACTTCTTCTACATCCAGAAAAGGCCAAGTAGCCTTTTTAATATACTTTTTGGATTTCAGTGATTCTACAGACTTCATTTTGGCATCGATATTACTTCTCATATCTTCCAGAGGAAATTACAAAGCAACTGCAACACCTAGGAAGGAAAAAGTGGACCACATGGATGTCATATGGACTATTGCCAGTAAGAGCAACACAGTAAAAGGAGGCTATTAGAGTTTTTTTGAAACAAACAAGTCTTCAGAACCGAGAATGAACACATTTTTTTTTCTGGGTTATGTGCCAAAGAATAGTTAGACAACTTATAACAGACTGATGTATGAGCACAGATTTAGAGAACAAAACCAAAGAAAACTATGTACTAAATCACTCTGGTCATATGTGTGACTGGTTGTGGTGGGAGGCAGTTTCAAGAACCAGAGAAAACTTCTGCTGGATCAGAACAAGGATACATTTATCCCACTGCCCAGTTGCAACAACAGAGCTTGTGAAAATTAGTCTTCAGACTACCAGATTCTCCCCACCAGCATAGACACTGGTTAAACAGTCAATGTAAGTTAATTTATTAACATGAAAATGTTAAGGAAAAATTTAATTAATTTGCTAATTAAATCATCACTTGATTCAAATTGTTTTAAAATACTTAAAATAGCCAATAATAAATTAAAGCAATGAGAAACTGTAATCATCGACATTTAATAATTAAAGCAATGGTTTTTATCATCCCTGTTGAAAATTAATAAATTAGGAGTAGATACATATTGGACTATATTATACATCCACCTAAGGCCATTAACATTTCATGAGTTGGAATGGTATAATATATTTGTCCACCTAAATACTCTAAAAGTGTCACATCCTGTCTGGTCTTGGATGCTAAGGAGGGTCAACCATGGTTAGTATTTGAATGGGAGGCTGCCAATGAATATTAGGTGCTGTAGACTATGGCCATTTCTGCACTACATTGTTATAATGCTATTATTCCACTTTCAACATCCTGTGGAATTCTGGGTTGTAGTTTACTAATGCCAAAAGGTTCTCTGGCTAAGAATTCTAAATGCCCCTCCCTAAACTGCAGATCCCAGGATTCCATAGGATGTTAAAATAATAGCAGTATAACAATCAAGGGCAGAAATGACATATATTTCAGAGGAAGGAAGTAGCAAACCACCCCTGAGTATTCTCTGCTTGAGAAAATCCTATGAAAATCATACATTGACAGGCAACCAGAAAACACACGCACACGCACACACACACCATGTATTTACCCTGTTAATATAATAAGTTTATCTACCTTTGTTATCTACTGGAAATCAGTTTCATTTGCTGATCCTGAGCTCAGGTGCTATTTGATTTATAATCTATTGTATCATGGTGTCTTTGCTTTCAGCAGAAAGTGTTTCCACTTGTGCCAGATTTATGATCATTTGCCCCCTACCAATCTAAGCTTCCTGCCCACTACCGAGAATCTGGCCAGCAAGGTTGAAGGACACTTTGGAACAAAAGAAGATTATAACAGAGGGCTTCAGAATTCAGGGTTGCAGTTTGCGGGGAGAGATCAGTGAAAATTCAGTGGTATAATACAATCTCCCCCTCTTCTGTCCTGTTTCTAACCATTATCATATGCTGTTTCTACAAGAAGTTGCCTCATTACTGCAATTTAGCCATGTAGGCAGGATTAATGTTGGAGGAGATATCAGTATATCTGAATAAATAAAGACTCCAGCCTATCAGATATGACAGCCATGCTGTGTTAACATACTGCTGTCTTGCTTTTTCTTTCTCCTTACTTCTGTAACCTGGCAGGATTTTTTTAACTCCTGGATTTATCTTTAGTTTAATGACTTATAAATTCTAATTTCCTTAGCCAAACATTTTAAGGCTTAAACACTGCAGTGCTCGTGTTGCACATGTTTATTAGGTTCTCTCCTCCTCTTTGCATCCCCTGGGAGTGCTACTCTCAACAACCTCATCCACATTTTTGGATTTCTAGCAAACTTCTTCCTTCATGGTGCCTTGTTGGGTCATTAACATTTACATGCCAACGGCTTCCCACTGAGCTTGTGTTAGTCGTCTTGGCACCCTTTCTCTCCACATCTGTTATTTTAATAAAGCCAATAATACTTTTGCCAGCAACTAGTCTTTTTTATACATGTGGTCCAGTTCTGTTTAGAGAACTCTTACTTCTCCAGTCTTGGGACATCACTCCTACAACTTAAGACCAACCTCCCAAAAACAAAAAGTGCCCACTAGCCACAATTAGAATAAGTTCAGTAATTGAACATTGTTTTCTGACAAGATTAATTCATCATTTAATTCTTCTAACATGGCATCAAAAAGTAAGACAAAATTAGTCTGTTGCACAGAATCAGACTGTCAATCTTCACTAAATATAAACTACTAATAAGGTGATAGCACCATGGCTTATTTCATTTCTTTTCATGTTATTATTTTATATGTTGGCCTAGGAATCTGGGAAACCAGAATTCAAATCTCCACTCAGCCACAAAAACACACTGAGTGACCTTGGGCAAGTCACACTCTCTTACCTTCAAAGGAAGGCAGTAGCAAATTCCCTCAGAATAGGGCGTCATAAATCGAGAACGATTTGAAGGCACATATCTACTACTACTACTACTATAGCTTAAATGTCAAGGCTTGATTTGAAATGGTTGCTCAGGATAAATATGGAAGATATGCATCCAGGCACTATAAAGCTGAAATGGATGAAAATAATTGCTATTTAGCATCTGGTTTACACCTGAAATCAGGTAGCTCTTCTCTGATGTATATCTTATGTTGCAGTCTTTAGGTCCATTATTTAGCTAAACAAATCATCAGATGATCCAACACATAGTATATGTTGAGATTCCACTCTAAATCTTACAGTGTATTCAATATTCCAGTGACCAAGGATGCAGAACAGACAAAGAAGAGAAAACTGGGGGAAGATAGAAGTCTGGAGTGCCCGCTGGAGAAGTTGCTCGTAGATATAAGTTATATGAGAGTCAAGACCTAGTTCCAAAGATGAAGATTAAAGATTTTCCATGGCAGATATTAGGGAACATACAGTAGCCATGTCAAACATAAAACAAGGAGTATTTGTCATTCCCTGGTTATATTTGCATGGAGTAAACCTGTGTGAGAACACAGGATTATGTTTAGAAGATTAGACGCTTCTGATTCATGGAATGAATATATCTATGGCAAGGGAAATATATTGGGGCTAGTGCCAGTTTTCTGATGTTGTCTATAGATAAGAGAGCCAACCCGAGAGCAGATTGGCTGATTCTTTCCTGCTGTTCCTCATAGAAACTTAAATGACTAAGAATTTAAATGATTTGTTTAAGGTCATTTAAAAACTCTGTGAAACATAAAAAATTAGTTCCAATCTCCCATGTCCCAGATCAAGTCATAAGCACAAATTGTTATTTTCCCCATAGTTTTATGGAATGTTGACAGCTGTACTCACAATAATCACAACTTGGACTTTCACATAAAACAAAATATTCTCAAAGTGCAGCTTTCAGTTTAAATTACCTTCACAATCAAATGACC
Organism: Ctenosaura bakeri; assembly: GCA_948474755.1. Taxonomy (NCBI): domain Eukaryota; kingdom Metazoa; phylum Chordata; class Lepidosauria; order Squamata; family Iguanidae; genus Ctenosaura; species Ctenosaura bakeri. The sequence continues at coordinate 92,500 of CAOLHI010004431.1, read as the reverse complement.
TACTATTTCTGAACATTTTAAAATAAAGTGCATCCATACTAAAAGAAAGACTGTGACCATGCTTTGTGCTTTTACTTAGTCTCTCTTTTCAGAGTTGTGGATTATGTACTTTTACCCAGAGTTTGGGATTAACTTGTTTTTTAATTCATCCAGTTCTTAATTTGCTGGATTTCTAGAGAGGTTTCTAGAGTCCCCAATTAAAAAATAAAGTTAAAAATGTGCTCTGGTGAATTATCTTGCTATAATCCATTAGTGGTCATTAAGATGAGGGCATCTCCTCTGCCTCATACAGGAAAATGGAAGTGCCTGATACCTAACTGAAAAAATATTAGAAATAGAGGGAGTCCATTCAATGCCTCTTTTTGTAGGCAGAATAATCTGTACGATTTCTTTGGGAAGAAGGAGAAAGGAAAAGGAGACAGCAGGGTGAAAGCCCAGGTTAGGGGCAGAATGGTTGGGTTTGTGGAGCAGAAGAACAGCTTTAAAAAGTATAGAAAAGAAGGGGAAAAGGTGTGTATTGGAACTGAATGGGAGATATGTGAGTGAGTGGAGATCAAGATCATCAAGCAACAAGTTTCCTTTCAGAATCTCATGCCTTTTACACCAGAAAGGTAGGTTCCAATGGTTGGAACCTGTTTGGAATTTTTCTGGGGGCAGGAAAATGTTTTTATCTGGCAGAAAGGTTTTTTTTAATCTTTGTGTGGTTTGGAATATATTGTAATCAATAATATTTTGATTACATTCTGGAATAGTTTTTTTTAAGTATAATAGTATAATATAAAATTATTATAACATATTATTTAGAGTTAGCTCCAATGAACCCTTCACAGTTATTTACTGTTTGATTCATACAATGCTGGACTCTTGAATAATTCAGTGAAAAGTTTCCTTCAGATCCACTCATTTCTTTCTCTCTTTGCTTCCCTCTTTCTCTCCTCACCCTTCTCATTCACATTTTACCACTATCAGCTCCTCCTTCTTTTGCCCTTTTAATTATTTAGTCAAGATAAGCTGAACACAGAGAATTGTAGGCTTGTTAGAAAGCTGATCATTAAAATTGCTGATGTCACCAATTGTATTTGGGATCCCCAGTTCTTGCATGCAAAACATGTGCTATGCCACTCATTTTTACCCCATTTCTTGATAGGGGGAAGAGCAGAAAATACACAGTGTACAGAAAAAAATGTCATATATGCAGAGAAAAATTTCAGATTAAGCATTCTTTTCATTCACTAACCGATATTTGTAGCTATACACTTATTGTTGTACTTATAATTGATCAGCCTTCTGTTAGTGAAATAAATCATTCATTATTTAACCCTTAACAAAGAAGGCATTTGGAGACTGAATGAACTGTACATTTTGATGGGGAAGGAAAGGAAAGAGAGGAAGAAGTGTGACCAACTGAATTGAAGAGATTGTGAAATGAATTCTCTTGTTTTGGGACAGGCCTCCCCAACCTGACAGTTGCCATATATGTCAGATTCTCACAGTTCCCAGTCAATTATCATATTATGAGTTTTGTAGTCCATTTGGGTAAAAATTCTAAAATGGAGGGAAAGCAACTTTCAATCAAGAATCAAAAAGACCCTTGGGCATTCCTTCCCCTTCTTGCTGGATGGAAAGGGAGACCACAAGGCCTTTATACTAGAACAGACAGATTTTTGAGACACTGTACCTTTAAAAAGAAGGCATGCCCATCCAGGTCTCCAGAACAAAGTGAACAAAGATATGGATGATATCTGATGATTGCCCAATTCTATACAGTATTATGAAATCTGGATATTTATTGGCCAAATTGCCTACCTAGTTTCTTCATTCTCACTCCTACTCCTGCTAGCTTTGTATCCATGTGGATACAAAAGCAGCATGAAGTAGTTCCAATAGGTAGTAAATGAGGCTTTCTGTTTTGAGAGTTCTCAATTCTTTGCAGTAGTCTGTTTTCCTGCCTGGACAACCTCCTTGCCAATAACTCCCATAATCTTTCCCTTAATGACAATTATATGAATTCAATTATTAATAATTAATTTTCATAGTAATGAATTACTTTTAAATTTCTAGCATTCAATAGTCAACTTAGTTCAATACTGAACTAAGATTTAAATTGATTTCAATGGGAATAAATTCAGCTAACTTTCCATCAATCAGTAGGTTCAACTAACTATTCATTGTGCCAACTTCGACTTACCATCAATGTATTTCATGGATAAGCTGCTTTCCTATGTAACAAACTATACATTAAAGTCTACAATGGGGGGATTTTGTGAGATTACCCTTGGAATCTGAAACATGACAGGTAAATTACTTAAGTGAGCTAAGAGAAGCCCTTCTCATTGATTTGTACTCCAGTTTTTGAATGTGCTGAAGATTCCCCTGATGTCAACATTTTATTTTGGGTGCCAGGTAAATATTTTGTTTTTCTCTGCTTTTACATACAATTTATCTTGCTTATTGCTTTGTGCTTTTTTTGTGATCTTAGTTTGTTATGCCTGTTTGTTTTATTGCTATTTTAATTGTTTATTCATTGTTTTATTACTTCTTGTAAGCAGGTTGGGGAATATGAATGAAGTTTAGCACAGTTATACCCCTGTGAACCAAGTAGATGTGTTCCTTGGCTTTACTTCTTAACAGAAACATTGGTACAGAGGTAGAAATAATATGGAAAGATAGATTCCTACACCACAGAAAAGAATAGCAGTGCAACGTGTTTCAATGAACTTTCTATACAAAACAAACATCATGCACATACAAAATGCAATAACTAGACAGGAAAATATTGCATAAGTAAACAAAAACATTCTGAATCTTCTAGAAGCCACTTGAAAGCTTCTTTTAAAATGCATCCTTGCATGATTTTTTTTTAATTTCAACAGCCTCCACTTTCCCCACAATTTCCATTTTGGTGGCAAAACTCACAGATTTATGATTTTTTTCAACATGCCAGAGTAGCTGCTGAGGGAGACTATTCTCTTTCCCCCTTTCTTTCTGTTTTGGTCTGTAAATGTGCTTGGTAAGAGATTCAGGAGGCAGCTGTTTATCTTGCATGTAAGCCCACATAGCTACAGTAGGATCATCCAGGGCAGAATCTCATTCTTTCTCAGGTCAAGGTTTATCATATTGTTTACTACAGACACACTGCTGCAACTAACACTGCAAGTCTGGCTTTTTCTGACCTTCTTTCACCATCCTCCAGTGTCAATGCTGCAAAAAAGTTTCAGCTAGACAGAAGACAAGGAAAGGGGGGACTGGGCTGGGTTCCCATAAAAAGACATTGTAAAAACAAATTTCTTTGTCAGGGCTTTGTTAACTAAGGTGTTTGTGTATACATTTATGATAAATAATTTAATCCAATGTGTTTTTAATTATTTCAGAGTTGTTCCACTGTTTCCCCTTATCAGATGGGTGTATATTTATTCATATTTAAGGTCACCTTGGTGTACCTATAGCCATAGAGAGAAACTTAGCTGCAAAAGTCCATATGTTTGTACAAGGACATTCCTGAACTGGAACTCTCCCAATCATGTTATGTCAATCAAATCAGCCAGCAACTTCTATAATGTTCTGGAAAGTTCATAAAAATAAAATGCAGTGGAGTACAACTCTGGAGAAGAATGTTAACAAATAGTGTGTATTCTGTGGGGAAAGTAAAAGGTCAAGTTGTGCTGAATAGCTTTAAACAGATACTATTTCCACACTATACTGTTATAGTGCTATTATTCCACTTTCAACATCCTATGGAATCCTGGAGTTTGCAGTTTAGGGAGGGGCATTTAGAAGTCTCAGCCAGAGAGCTCTTTGGCCTCAATGAACTACAAGCCTGAGAATTCCACAGGATGTTGAAAGTGGAATAATAGCACTGTAACAGTGTAGTGCGGAACTAGCCAGAATCTAGGAAGCTCTCGACATTATGGACCAAGGAGGTGGAAAGGGCCCAATTACTAAGCAGGACAGAGTGGAGGAAGTGCGCTTGAGATGTTAGAGGACTCCAGGAAATATATGTGGAAAGGGAGAAACTTGAAGGAAGTACAGCAGAGGAGGTATGAGCTAGAGGGTATTCCGCAGTGATGTATGGTAGAAATATATATGATTTGCCTGGCTGGAAAAGTAGATGTGTGAAAAGCAGGAAATGGAGAATAGAACTATCAGCAAGAGTAAAGAGATGGAAAAGGATGCTTCATTTTGTCTTTTGATTTAAATTACCAGTAAGCAGCTAGTACATGTTAACTACTATAGGAAGTGGGTTCATATTTATGAGAGATTATGGAACAATGAAGCTGTTAAATTGCATAAGGCAGTTTTTTGGCATTTGAAGATCATAGTTCTGGTTTGAATATTCCATTCAACATGAGAGTGGGTTAAAATTAATACATTCTCAAACGCAGTACGGCTTCCCAGCCAAATGCAAAAGTCAGTCAGAATTAATGGGATTATATAAATCTAAGTACTTCTTTTTATGTAGAGATATGAATCAGGCTGCTGATTAATTAAAGTTTAAGGCAGTCTGAGTCCTAAGCTTTTGCAATGCATAAAGAAATATGATTTTTCATTTCATGACCACTTCAAAAATTAAACAATACCTTTTGTATTATATACATATATAGGAGTGTTGCTAGAAAAGTTGTTGGCTCACTTCTTCAGAGTTCCTTTGATGGGAAAGTCATTGTTTTTCCATCTCCATAAAATATTTGTAAAAGAATTCCTTATGTGCTGAGATAAAAGCTCTACTGAACTCTATCAAAAAGAATAAAAAATACTAGTTCCAGGAACAACAGGCTAAGCTGAATTCCCAAAAGTCAGATGTATTTAAAGACCCTAAAACTCAGTGCTAGTTCAGGCTAAATAAATAAATAAATAAATATCAGTATGTGTAATGTCTCTTATTGTTCTGCCCTCTCCTGTTTCATTGCATAAGACCTAATCATTATACTTTATGCAGGGTAGCACTGCTTGAGGAATTTGATGTCTGAAAATTCTGATGGAAACTGGCTTAGATAGCACTTTCCAGAATACAGATTCAAACATACTCATATTTTCCAAATTCCAGGGCTCAGAAGAAGATGGGAAACAACAACAACAACTCTCCAAATATTGTGATGACAGTTTCCTCCAAAACGTAGCAAAATCCATTTTAAATGCATATTTTTATAATAAAATATACTACAAGGGATAAAAGAAATTCGTAAAAGTAAAGATGAATCTCTTGATGAATTAGTTACAATTTGAATTATTTTAAAGTTTTATTAATGTTACTTTATTCCATGCAGATTTTTAAACATTTGTTTAGATGTTAAGTATCATCATTGTCTATAAATTTTGAATAACAGTTTCTGAGATAAAGTTTGTCTTACCCCCATGCTACAACCCTGATCCTGTTCTTAGTGATAACCCACACTTTTCTTATTTTTGATTCTCTCATTTCCACACTAGCCTGTTATAGTGCTATTATTCCACTTTCAACATCCTATGGAATCCTGAGGTTTGCAGTTTATGGAGGGGCCTTCGAGGAATGAAGTCCAATGAGAGTGCCTTTGTTCTTGGGTTATATATCTGTGCCTGTCACAGATCACATTCTATAAGGTTCTCCTTGGTACTAGAAGGTGCAGCAGACTAAGAGAAAGCTGAGACATGACCTGCTGAAATAGATATCAAAGGGGAATAGGCTCCCAACCCCTCAATGAGTTAAGGATAAGCAATACAGACCCACTAGTATAGCCAGGCTGTTGCTGCCCCTTGACTCGAAGGATTATGCCAATCTCCTATATGGTACAAGGCTCACTAGCTTCTTGCCATTCTTCTGGTGGTGAGCCCACTACACATTGCCTACTCTTGGAGCTGTGAATAGTTTTCTGCAACCCTAAGGAAAGTACTCCAAAACTGTCCCTTTGAGCAGGGAAATTGCCTTCTTTTTTTCTAAGCTACCATTTTCTTTCCTCTCATTTTTATTCTCCTGTTTCTTTGGCCACCAAGCTAAAACCTTGAAAACGAGGAACGTGCATCATGTTTGCATACTTGCTTAAAACCAATCTGGAATTTCAGTTTTATTCTCTTTTTCTTACTGAACAACCTTAGCTGTATAATTCACTTAATTGGGTTTCACATGACAAAAGGTTTGGGTTTGGTGTCTGGCTCTAGATACCAAACAGCTGCCAGATCTAAACATTTTCATATTCTGTTGATTTAAATGTGAGAAAAAGGCCCATTGAATCAATTGCCAGATGGTAAATCAACACATTGTCACTTCTGTTGACTTGTATATTTAACTTCAGTTGCTAGTTGGAACCAGCAGTTCAGTTTAGCCAAATATCAATGTTATCTATATCTATATGTAAATCAAAAACCCCTAACTTTGATGGGGTTTTCCTCCTAGGAATACCAAATTCAGAAACAGTAGGCAGAATCCTGTTGGGCAGTTACATAGCCTGTAGTTGCACATTCATAACTGTTGCATATTAAACTGCCTAATTTAGGGGCTACACAGGGAACATGGAAGTCCCCCAAACCCCACTTACTGGTAAGCAACTACTGGGATTGACAGAGGTCCATTTCCCTGTCGCTTGAGAAGCAGCTGCCCACTCCCCTTGCATGAGTGATCTCCAGCATGGAATTTACAACTGGAGTCTTTTTGCTGCCTATCATGAATGCTCACAGGAGGGGATGAGAACAGCTGCATCAACAGGAATGGACCACTGTTGATCTCAGGAGCTGCCTACTGGTAAGGGGGCTTGAGGGGAGGCCTGGCCAGAATCCATTGTGTAGTAGATAATGGTTATATAGGATTCCATCACTAACCTGCAACAAAATATTGTAATGTCTTATAATCCTCAACTAATCTTCTCCAGATGAAAGTTCTAGTGGCAAGCCATGTCCTCCACAAGGTTATGCAACTTACAATTGATTCAATAGGTTGAGACTCACAATATGTCCTATCTCAACTCCAGCACAGCTGATAAAACAAGCAAAACAATTTGAATAACTCCCAGCTCATTATTTACTTCCAAGAAGTAAACACAGAGTCATAAATAAAATCCAACAGGGTTTCAAGGACAGGTCAGTCAGAGCATGGTATCCAGCAGGACAGACAGTCAGATAAGCTTCCTGGCGGGGAAGGCCGTTTGCTATATAGGTCTGAAGTTTAGCGCAGCTGTAGCTTGATTAATTGTTGTCGGCTATAAATTCTGAGAGAGAGATGCCAGGTCTCTCTTTGCTGCCTGCACTCTGCAAAGGTGGGTACAGGTAAGTGGTCTTCTGTGTCTGAAGGGCAGGACTCTCTGCTGGAGCTGGCAGCACACCCTGTTCTGTTTGTGGCACTGTAACCTCTTCCTGTACAACAGGTCCTAGCATGCCCCTTGTTTCAGACTCTGAGTCAGAGTCCAGGTTCTGGAAGCAGGGCATGACACAATAGAATTCAGGCCTGCAAACTGACCCAGCCTCCTACCTTTTCTACCTGAGACTCAACATTCTGTGGCCCCAAAGGGCTACTGGGTAGGCTTAGGCAGCTTCCTTATTGGGGTGGTTGGAAGGGAGGGAGAGGGATTGCCTCTTGGCTCAGCATACCTCATGGTTCAGTGAGCATGCCAGCACCTTCCTCTTGTTTCTTACTGACTCTGTGACCATTTCCGCACTACAGTGTTAAAGTGCTGCTATTCCACTATCAACCTCCTATGGAATTCTGGGGTTTGTAGTTTAGGGAAGGGCACTTCGAATTCTCAGCCGAAGAGCTCTTTGGTCTCAGTAAACTACAAACCCCAGAATTCCACAGGGCGTTGAAAGTGGAATAGCAGTAGTTTAACACTGTAGTGCAGAAATGGCCTGTGTTTTGACTCCAGTCCTGTTAACACTCAACCAGTAAGCTTGCTATTGGAGGAAAGACCCTACTTTTTACCTCTCACTGTTTCTGAACTTCCATTGGATTTGAGATACTGGTTCAAGATCTTTCTTCTTGTAGGCCAACGATTCCACAATCAAAATGTCTAGGAATAAGGGCTGCATTACAGTGCTTTGGGTCCCCCAACATTTTAAGAAATGATATGCAAGTATGCAGTGTTGTGTGTGTGTATCTCCAAACTATGCAAATTAGGCACAGCCTTCAACCTCATTGCATGTTTCCAATGCATCCTGTGCAAACTGTCTGGCCTTAGTTAAAAAATACCTCATTTACAGTAAACCATATTTATATTTTGGCAAGGAAAGAGAGGGCCTGAATGTTTAAATAGAAAGCTGCACTGTAAAATGGGATCTTAAGACCAAGGAGAACAAGGAACATGGAGTCTTACTCAAATTAATTCTTCACAGATCAAAGCTGCTTCGCATTACTTATGAACTCTCCCAAGGTGAGTAAATGGTGCTGAGATACTTACCAAGCGTGGTCTTCCAAATATTTCAAAGATCTTTATCTTCTGCTGAGGGTCCTTAGTGATAAGAGGAAGTTGCACAGTTACATTTGCACAGCATGAATTGGAAGCTTTATGGCAGAACAAAAAAAGGGGGTGGAGGAGAATCTGTGAACACAGAGCCTGCCAATTATTGCATTCCAGACATTATTTTCTGAAAAAGCTGGGAAAGAAATGATTGCATTATACAAACAAATGCCAATTCCTCTTGCCCTTGACCCATTTCACTTTATTTATTTATTTTTAAATATTACCTCAGTTATTGTTTTTAGCTGCAGATTCATTTGAACATCTTCTGGCTTGGAGGCTGCAATTACTGAATTGAGAATAGTTCAAATGGCTTTCTTTGTGGTTGCTCTGAGCCATTATTTCCATTCCAGCTTGACAGGAGTTCTGGATGGTTTTCCTAACTTAGGCAGCGAAGTATTTCTGACAGGTAAGAAAGCAGAAGTTGCATAAAAAGAATGATTTTTAAAGGTTTGGCAGTTGCCCCAGTAATCAAGACTTGTTAAGTCTGGCATGTGTCCATGCAGGTGTTTACGATCCAAGCTGCACAAAGGCATATTCACATGAATAACTGCTAAAGCCTTGGATAGTTCCTTTTTTAGACTACAAACTCCTAGAATCCCACAGCTACCATGCTAGCTGTGGGATTCTGGGAGATGGAGTCCAAAAAAAAAAAATTAACCTTCCCAAGCGGTAATACCCAACGACAACTACTGGCTCCTATGTCAATAGAGGGATGATGGCTACCGAAGATGCTCAATTTACTTTGGAATGAGATACCACAATTAGATAGCTCTTTTAAAATTTGGAGGAAAAACCAGATTGAATTCGCAACCTCGCTAACATGGGAGTTCTCCACCACCCTATTGGTGACTATATATAGTTGTTCTGACTTAACAATATTCTGTATAAGTATGAGGTACTAAAGCATGCTGAGAATGTCTTTCTTCCCCATTCATTGAAGAGCAAAGCTTGTCATGCAAAAAGAAAAGAAAGTGTCAAGGTTGGTTTTTTTATTTATTTGTTTAGCTAACTTTGGCATCACAACAAAATGCAGATGCTGCTGAAACAAATGCAGGGCAACTTTCAGACCATGTCAGACCAGATCATTGGTCAGACTGACAGCATGAGCTGCTGTATTGACAACTTGGAAAAGAACATTGCAGATCTCATGACCCAAGCAGGGGTGGAGGAACTAGAAGAAGAGAACAAGGTGGCTGCAACCAGGACTTCAACTTGCCAATAATCTGTGATGGATGCTGGAAAGAAATGTTTTTACAAACCTACAGAGATTTTAAGAAAACAGTTTTTTAAATTAGAACCTGCACTCTTGATGTACCTTGTACAGCTAGGTTTGAAAAATATTTTGCACCTTCAGAGTGTTGAGTATCTTCCATGCTTCAAGTGGCAATTCCAAGTGAGGGAACCTTCAGAAGTTGTTTGCTTTTTTTTAAAGGCTCTGGGAATCTCTAGAGTTTCCAGCTCCTTTTGCTTTGATTGTATCTGCTTATTCACAAGGTGCACCCAGCCTCTTTCTTGAAATATACTAGGTTTCTCTGCCTCCTCACCTTTGCATCCTTCCTCTTCCCCCTCCTACGTATGATGTATCACATCCAATCTCATGCAAAATTTCAGAAATTGATTTTCACCAATTTCCATTGAGACCTTTTATCATTTTTCAGGAACTGTAGTCAAAGTGCTGAAGTACTTTAGCAATATTCCACTAGTTAAGCATTAGGATCATTTTGTTTTAGTGCTAGCGTTCCTCTCTCTCTTGCTTGATCGTTGTTGTCTGTGTCCTGGTCCGTTTCCACACTAGACTATTAATAGTGCTACTATTCCACTTTCAACGTCCTATGGAATCCTGGAGTTTGCAGTTTAGGGAGGGGCCTCAAAGGCCCTAAACTACAAACCCCAGGATTCCATAAGATGTTGAAAGTGAAATAATAGCACTAGAACAGCCTAGTGCGGAAATAACCCTGGAAGCATAACTGCATTTACTGGAGGTGGTCATCTTAGCTAGTTCTGAGAATGTAGACATATACAAGGCAAGTAGAGATACATTTCATTTTGGGGGGAAAAAGAGGTTAATTTAAACTGACTTTGGCAATGGGAATGAAAAATCTTCAGTAAGGCAGGGACTTGCCAGGAAATATTCCAGGATGAAGTAAACATCATGCGCCTCTTCAAAATAAAATCAGAAAGTACAGGTACAATACCCTGGACTTCCAGGGGGTGTTTTATATCCATTTCAATTTCAGGTTGCAACACTACAAAATGTAGAGAAGTCCAAGGGAATGTGTGTGAGTACTTCTGACAATCACCTAAGCACAAGTTTGCTAGGAAGCCACTTCTGTCTTGCTTGCAGCATGATTTGGGGAGCAGAGACATCTATCCCACCTTGGACACATGAACACAATAAACATAAACACGATGCCCTCCAACTGTCCTCATCTAGCAGGAGCAGTCCCAGTTAATCATTTGTCATCTCACCTTTTTGAGCTGCTTTTCAAATGTCCCACTTCTCTCTTCTTCCCACCTTCTTCCTTTGTCCTCAACCTTCAACTGCTGCAAATTGAATTTAAACTGCAAAAGTAGTTTGAATTCAGTTAATTCAGTGGGAAAGAGAAGATGAGGGAGCAGAATCCTGCACTTCCCACTAGGCTCAGGCAAATGTAAACTGCTGCAGCCTCTCCTAGCTTCCAGTTTAATAACTTTTGCCATCTTGACCACACTGTGATATAGTTTGGCCACACATGTCCTGGTTTTCATTTGCGAAAATGTTAGCAGGTGTGTAACTAAGACTGCCAAATTGGATATGGGACACGACTCCTGTAACTGTAATTTTCAACAGATCTTGGAACAGGATGAGGCATTCTGCATATCTATGTATTGAATTCCTACTCAGTCTTTCTCCTAAAATGAGACCACAATGGTTTAGAACTTAGAACAGAATACAACAGAAATCAATTTGAGTATTAAAAACAATTAGGAGCAAGCTATATTATTAAGAATAGCACTAAATTTAAAAGAGTCTAAAAGCATTTAAAATGTAATTGTGGGAAGAGTACAATGTTCTCAATTTAAAAAAAAAAAATCCTTCCTTATCAATCAGGGTCAAAGCCTGTTTGAACAAGAAGGTCATTGTCTGCCAAGAGGGGAACAGAGAGGGGACCAAAGTAGCCTTCTGTGAAAAGGAGTTCCGTAGACTTGGAACAGCCACTGAGAAGCCCATTTCTCACATCCTCACCGAATATACCTACAAAAGGGGCAAAAATCAAAAGAAAACTTCCTCCAAGGGTCTCAAAATTTAGACAGGCATTTATGGGAGGATATAGTGATTCAGAGTGATGTTGTCCTTAAGATAGTCTGGATCCAAACTGTACCATTTCTTTGACAAATGACTCTTTAAAACATGGTGTCTGAGAGAGAGAAGATCTGCAAGCATACGTGAAAGTATACATGAAAAATCTACTTGGATCTACAAGCACATGAATAGATCATACAGGTAAATGCCAGAGTACACTTAATTTTCTCCCCTTGTTTATATTGCATAGTAATCTTTTCCTTTTGTCCTCTTTGTTTAGTTCCCGTCATACATAAGTATGCACGGCACACTATGGGTTGGACTGAACATTCAAATATGCAGAACACAGTGGGCTCTCCTGGCTCATGACCTCCACAAGCACAATTTTCTGCTCACATGTATTATAGCATCCTTATACCTAAAATGGGGGTGGTGTGCACACAAACATGCTAAAGCATCTGTGCTCACATCACTGCCCTTGAATATGGAGTGCCAGCATTCACCTTTTTCCTTATTTAAGTGGTGGGTTCCTAGAACAGAAGCCCCACATATACAGAAGGCCTACTGTAATCTATTACTGGTAGATATTTGAACTCAAATCTTGCATCAAAGCTACAATCTAGGTGCAATTTTTCTAAAGGGCCATATCCCCCTTCTCTCCTGTATGAGCTTGCTTGGGCTTTGAGATCTTCCAGGGTGCTCTTTTCTTTTCCACACCACCTTTAGAGATAAATGCCGCAAAGATCCAGAAGAGATTTTCTCTGTGGCTGCTCCCAAGCTTGGGAACATTCTACCCAGACAGGATCAGTTAGACCTTCTGTTGGTGGGCAAATACTTTCCTTGGAAACTGATTGGTTGCTGAGGAAGTGACTATTTTAAATACAACGCAGTATAGACATTTCTGGGACACCACAGTAGCTACTCAGTTTCTCATCTTTTTTTTTTTTTAGTTCTCTTTGATTAGTCTTGAATATTTTATTTGCCAGTTTACCTATCGAATGCTCCGATAATGAACATAAATGACCTCAGTAACCACAGTGGCAAAATTTATTTCAAGAGCCACTAATGTGGCTGGTGAAGAGAAAGCAGGAGAAAGGAAAAGGGGATAAATAATTGTTTCTCTTGGTCTCTCTGTGTTTGTTTATTTTGGACCTATTGCACTAGACTTCAAATGAAAAGTTTATGAGGCTAATAAAATTCCCGACATTCTCAGACATGGGCTGTAGTGTTTATATATTAGGCAGAATACAACAGTGTGTTTATGAGAAGAATCCAAGCACTTTGCAATGATTCAAGTAATGCAGCACTTTTTTTTTTTTAAATTTAAATGCTGAGTATAGGTACAGTAAATTTGCAGTTCCCAACAGCCTAAGCCATAGCCAATGGGGAGTGATGATGGCAGCAGAATTTCATTTTGAAAAGTATTTAGTTAGACATCTAGTTTCCAGATTCCAAATATAGTTACCACTATAGTTACAATTTACAGAAATAACATTTTACTTCCTCATTCCTTGAAAGAATAGTTCTGTTTATTTACCCTTTTTTTTAAAAGGTCACCTGGATCCTAAAGACTACTGGCCTATGCTACACACTGCACTCTCTTCTCATTTTGCAATCCTATGTTATCATTATTTGCATATTCTCTTTGCCACAGATGACAAGATTTTTAAAAGGATTTTTTAAAAATAATACAAATAAATAGTTCCAAAATGAGATGACATTAAAGTTAAATAAAAGATAACACAGAAGGTAACCATGCAAAAATTACTTGAGTGAATTTCACTATTGCTGAGACAAATGCACTGTTAAATGCACAAGCATGCCTGTATCCCCCACCAGAGAAGCAACCTGTTACTGTAGTTTCTAGTCTGGAGTTGTGGTATATTAGATATCATTTGATATCAAGAATTAGGCCTTCACTACCCATTCCGCTCCATGTGCTTGCGAGGCCCCCGGACAAGCACGCACATGGGCACGGCCGAAAATAGCTGAACTATTCAAAACAAATCCAAACAGGCCAGTAATTGCCGGACTGCAGCTTCAGGAGACCTCAAGGCAAGTACCCTTTAAGATCACATTATGTATGCACACAGCTTACAAAAGATCCCCTGCCCTGAGCAGGCAGCTTGACCAGCTGAATACTCAACTCTCAAGCACTCTGTGTTTGCATACTGTCTACTCTATTGACAACGCTGTCATAATTCAATCATGTAAAATACTGACCTTTCTGAGACTTTGTCTCCAGCCCGAAACCCACTGTTATCCCCGGGAACAAACTAGCTTACGGGCACATTTTCCCCTATAAGATCCCCTGATTTTGAGCGCTTCTTCGGATTGCTCCTGGCTTTCATCCCACCTTGCTGTCGCTTTGTTTGGCGAGCCTTCCCCTCAGCTCTACGTGCTGAGAATCTCCACTTCTACGGACTCCTCACTACAGGAAATACTACAGGACAGCTGTAGTATTTCCCATGCTAAAATCCCTCTCCAAACCTTCTATCCAGCTCCTACCTTTCTTTCAATAGGTCTGTGTGAGTATGTTTGCATACATATGTTTTGACTGTGTTTATAAAAAATGAAGAAACAATTATTATTTACTTCGGTTTGCCCATTGACTCGACCTGACCCCGTAGACATTGGGTTCAAGATCTCGCTAGGTTGCCCTGCCTCTCGCATTGCTTAGCCCCAGAAAACCCCATAATAGGTTCGCCGTAGGGTCACCATAAGTCAGAAATGACTTGTAGGCACACAACAATGCAACAACAACAACAGGCCATCATCCATCTTGGTATAGTTTTACAGCACCTTTGACCTGTTTCACAATCTGTTCAGGATTAAAGTTACAGGAACCCTACCCTATATCCTATATATCTTAGCAATTGCAGCTATTGATTACATGAAAGCTGTTATAGATGAATGTAATTCAAGACTATAAAAGTTATTTATAACAGACCCTTTCTCCTCAAGCTGACTATCTCCTCATGTTTGATGGTGGAAAGTACAGTTCAAATAAATTAAAAGGAATGATGCGTGTTATTAATTTTAGTTAGAATACCATGCCTTAAAGTGCAGCTTATACATGTCTACCTGAAAGTACCCCTGAGTTCAGTGCAAACGTGTGCTGAAGTTTTCTGGCCACTGTCCTGGAAATTAGGTCCAGTGAACTGACGACACTTTTCAGCAGACATGTGTAGGTTTGCAGTGTTTCAGTTATCCATACAATTTTCCTGTAAGATTGACCCTATTTTCTCATTTAGCAGGGTAGGAAAGTGATGCTCTTTTTAGTATCCATAGTTCAGCTAATACTGGAATTCTGATTCCAAAGCTTTAAGAGCAACACATTGATTTTGTTAACATAAAAAAAGCCCTGGGAAATTGAAGCCTAGCAACCCTGATTTTATCCCAAAACAAATCAGGGGAAAACCCAGTACACAATGGTATTATTTCACTTTTTAAATCTCTACCTTTGTAAACAAGACATGACATACATCTTGCACAAAAAAAGCAATACTTTTAATATTTAAAAATCTAGAAAGAAAATCAAACAAAGAATTCAGTTCTACCTGAGGGAATTTGAGCTTTCAAAATCTGGTTAAAAGAGCAGCGCTTTCATATGACAGAAATCATAGCAGTCTTTCCTACTGCTGCCTTGACCTCAAAAAGCCTCTTTGCCAACTGTTGTAGCTATAGTAACTAATCTCACTGATTGATCAAAGCAGTTGTAATTGGAATCTGCAAGGAATAGTTTCTTTGCATCCCTTCACCCAATCTAGAGAAAAGTATCTTCCTATTTGGTCAAGACTAGGAACATAAAGAAGTTACAGTTCAGAATCAAAGACACCATGCAGCTTACAATAACCAGGCCTACCTGGAAGACAACCCTGGAGACACTCAGACACTCACCAGACACAATTATATTATATTGTATTATAAATGTATTATTATATATTGTATTATATTGCTTTAACCCTGTATTTTTAAACTGAACTTTCATTTAATTGTTTTTAAATATTTGAACATTAAAAAAAACCTGCACCCTGTTTTTCAAATGCTTTCAATCCACCTTGGCTGTATGAGGAGAAAATGGGATATAAATTAAATAAATAAATGCATACATGCATATATCTATATAAATGTTTTGAAAATGTCATTCCAAAAAGAAAGAAGACATAAACAGCAAGGCCACAACTGAATCCAGAGATGTGCTGTAATCCTGTACCCACTGATTGTAAGGCCCTCTGAACAAGAAAGAACTTCCTTATGAGTAGACATGCAGAAGACTGCAGTGTTAAGCATATTCCAAACCCAGTAATTCTGACAAGGCATAATCATTCATATCTAATTCCATCCTGCCTTGAGGCTGAAAGGGAATATATGTCCTTTACTTAATACTGGAGCAGCAATTTAAGAAGACACTGTGATTACAAGACCAGGAAACCGCAAATCAATCTGCTTCTCATCTTCCTTTCATAACTTCATAAATCTGTTCATTGGCACTCTCTTTAGCTTTCATTGGTTTCAGTAAAATTGTTTAGCTTCCTCTTGGACTTATGCAATGGCATTTTGTTATGGATTTTGGCCATCTGTAGATATTCCAGAAATTCTTTGGGCTAAGGGAATTTCTCAAAATTGTAATGCAATCACACTTCATCATTTCAAACAATGACTCTGTACCTTTTTTTTTAGTTAGTTAATTACACAGCAATACTTTCCGAGCAGCATTGCTTCCATTTGTATCATTTTCACAGCCAATCACCCTATATAAAATTGCATTCCTCATCTTTTCCCAAATATTTAGTATTGCTACTTTTTTGGACTAGCATCACCAGTCATGCTGGCTGGAGGATACTGGGAATTGTAGTCTTAAAAAAATGACTTGCCATAGCCTTTATACACATGAGATGCCTTTGAATATCTCCCTACTGCATATGTGATCTTCTAAATCATTGGAAACAAATTTTCATACCTTTATTTTAAAAAATTTCTTCCTGTCACAGAAATACCAAAAGGTAGAGGAGTTTTTAAAATTTACTACTGTGGTCAAGCAGTGCTTTGTTTTAATGTTTCCACACATGTTTCCATACAAACACACACATTCCACACAAACACAAACAACATTCTTCCTCACTGTGATAGATTTATCAGTATGATTTCAGCTCCTGTGTCAAAGTGTGTGCAGGGACATGCAGCGCACAGAACTTCCATCATAAGCCAGTCACAATGCTATCACTTTATTTTCACAGTCCTCCCTCCACATTTGTGGGTTTGACCTTTGTGAATTTGATTATTCGTGAGGCACATGCTTGCCTCCCCCGCCTTTTCCTCCTCCCATCCCTTGCATTCCTCAACCCAGGCTTGTGAGGCTTGTGCTTAAAACAGACACTTTTTTCCCTTTTGGGTGAGCAAAGCTCCTGTCCCACTGCTGAAGGCATGGCCTCTCTCCTATGTGGCTGCACTTTCTGCTGTGTATTGGCGGCTGATTGGTCAGGTGCTCTCTTTGCTCCTACCCCTCTCTTTTCAAGATGGCCACTGGAAGTAACTAGAAAAGGAGAATTGTGCTCTTCTCCCTTTGAAGGGAAAGTACCAGTAAGCCCTTTACTATGTCTCTTTTCTCCCCGGCCCCCAACACTGAGCCTAGAGGCAAAGGAATGGTGGGGGACGTTCCATAGGGGAATGAGAGTAGAAGTGCAGAGGGAGAGGGTATTCATAGTTCTTCCACTTTTACAAGGGTTCTGTGCCCCCAAACCCTCGTGAATGTGGAGGGGCTACTGTATTTGTGTCAAAAAAGGTTTTTTTGTATTATGCATATGCATAAGTGCATATTTTATATGGCTTCTTTCCAACTGAGCAAGGGAGATATGTTGTGAAAACCACCGATGCTCACAACTACTATTTATATGCTCTATGCTCCACTGAGCTTGGTTATAAGTCCCTTTTCATATAGATAAGGATGCAGTCCATACCCTTCAACATTTCAAAGGTAAAAGCAGCATGTGACTAGCCAAGCATCTTCAGACTGTGGTCAAGATGGCAAAAGCAATGAGCAAAAACACACAAACTAGGAAAGGCTGCAACAGTTTGCTTTTGCTTGCACCTACTGGGAAGGGCAAGATTCCACCCTTTCCTCTCCTCTCTCTACCACCCCCTTTCTGAGTCAACTCAGTTTGCGTCAATTTAGGTAACTGGAGGGTGAAGGGAGAAACTTCTGAGGAAGAGAGAGAAACTAGAATATTTTAAAAGCAGTTGAAAAAAATGGGATGGCAGAGGATTAATCAGGACTGTCTCTGTCAAATTGGGCAGCTGGAGGTATGAAACTTCTACCAGAGATTTATCTAGTGTAAACAGCACCTAGGGCAAGCCTGGAAATTGCACCCCTACCTTCTTACTCGTACTCCTATTCCACTCTCCATCTCTAAATGCAAGACTTTTTGTGCCCCCTGACACTGGCATCCAGGGCACATGTCCTACTTGCCCCACCCTAGATATGCCTCTTCTACTTCTGTTACTTCTTTTTTTGTATGCACCTAATTGTACATGAAACTGCATATATCAGAGGCTATGTAACACCATGGAAGAACATGGGACGATTGGGAGCATATTTGCACGATTTAGCAGAATTGTTAAGAAGTCTATTAATAATGCTTTAGAAATCATGGCACTTCTTTCCAAAAGGCCGAAGCTGTTAACTTGCCAAGTTATCTCAAGGATGGCAAAAGGTTATCCTGAGAATATGTCATCTCCTCTTCTACATAACATTGAATTAACAATCAAAACATTCTCTATTTCCTGGCATAGCTTTCAATTAAAATAAGCCTTTCAGCAAGACAGCCAAAGATCTCACAGAAAGTCCAAATCACCCAAGAATTTATTCTCTGTTTGCCTAGTGCATTTAAATAAAAATGAAAATGTCCATATTTGGCCAACTTCATACCATCTGCAAATGTGTCTCCTCTTCCCCTCTCCTGTTTGGAACAATGAGGTCTTTGTTCAAGGGAGCCTAAAGAAAATAAACATTGAAAACTTGCTAAAATCAGTAACCTTATGTTATGAAATGTTCTTCTGTCTAATAAAATAGATCTCCATTGTTTTGATGACTGAATGCACATCACTCATAGAATTGAATGGGAAATGATTGCATTAAAAATGATTTAGCCTGTATAGATTGCTCAGAATACCATCTTTTCCAGCATATCTCTAAAACCTAGAATACCTACTTCATTATTTGTGACTGTACTGTATTTTTGTTATAACACTTCTTTTAATGTAAACTTATGAAAAGTGGGTATAATCAGATAGATAGCAATATATGTGTGCATGTGTGTGTAGGGGGAGTGGGGGAGAGAGAGTGCTATGGCAAGGAAAATAATAGGAACCAAATGTTCCTGTGACATTTTTAATTTTAAACCTCCACCTCCCGCCACCATTCTCCAGATGGGTTGATTCCAAGGATATGAAACAATATTGTTTTGAATTTGTTGTCATACATTGGCTTCCTGGGTTGCTTAAACTTGTCTTTAATTAAACTCTGATTTAATTGGTTCAAAAACATGTTGACAGAACATCAGTTCACAGTAGCAATGTAAAATAACATGTGTTTAGCTCAGATTGAAATTATGCTCCTGAGACTTTATGGTGGCAAATTTCTCTAGTTGGCACTGGAATTCTTTCAGAACATGCTCTTACACAGTTTGAAAGTTTTGAATTCACATGCGTTTGTTGGATCTCTGTTTCTGTATCTATTAACTGAGCATTAATTTACATCTGATTTATATCTAGGTTGCATTAATGTACATCTAAAATGCTACATTCATACTTGTTATGTCTATGGAAAGGTCTGAAACAGATAACTTTTATTTTATTTTATTTTTGTTTATTCCCTGCTTTTTCCAAGCAAAGGGAACTTAAGGAAGATAAATATATTAAAATTAAATAAGACTTATAAAATGAACACATGAAACAAATCTAAAACTCAAGTGGAGACATATCAATGAAAGGAGAGAACAGCAATGCAGCTTCATTAACAAAGGTCTGTCTGAATAAAAAGGTCTTTATTTGCTGCCAGAAGGGCAACAGGGAAGGAGCCAGCCTAGTGTCTTTCAGTAGAAGGTTCTACAGTATCTAAGCAGCCACAATAGTCCCTATACATGAAGGAGAATCCAAAAATGCAGGTGACTGTGTTGATCCATACATCTGTCTGTCTATTGAATGGGTGACACTTGGCTTGAAAGCAGTACATGTGAAAACAATCTAAGGGTCTTAGGAGACCACAAGCTAAACATGCATCAACAGTGTGATGCAGTGGACAAATGATAATACAATTTTAGACTAGACAGGAGTGTTGTGTCTAGATCAAGGGAAGTAGTAGTGCCAATCCATTTTGCTTTGATCAAACCTCACCTAGAATGCTGTGTCCATTTCTGAGCACCCAAGTTCAAGAAGGATATTGATAAGGTGGAATGTGCCAGAGAAGTGCAACCCAGGTAATTAAATGTCTGGAAACTAAGGCCCTTTCCATACCCTACCTTGTCCTGTCAGACTCTGGTGGTGATCCCACCAGTGGCTTTGCCACCAAGGGAGCGCAATGGGAGCACTCCCCTCCACACAGGACCAGCTCCCTGTGGAAGGAAGCATGATGGACACACCACTTCTTTCCACAGTGCAGTCAGGTACGTTCTGCAAGACAGCTAAATGTGGGATGATGATATGATCGTGTGTCACTGATGGGGAGAACTCATCAATGATTTAATCCGCAATCATACCACCTGGGGATGGGAGAGAAGTGGGACCACAACGACATCATGCAGAAGCATCGTCAGGGTCCCACTCCTCTCCCATCCCCATGCTGGGATGGGAGGACACTGTGGAAAGGGCCCGAGTCTTATAAGGAATGACTTAAGTTACTAGATGTGTTTAGCTTGGAGAAGAGAAGACTAAAAGATGACAGCCATCTTTAAATATCTGAAGGGATGTCATGTAGAAAATGGAGCCAGCTTGTTTTCTGCTGCTTCAGAGACTAGGACATGAACCAATGTATTCAAATTGCAAGAAAAGAGATTCCATCTAAATTTTAGGAAGATCTTCTTTAGTATAAGAACTGTTCAAGAATGGAATAGAGAGCAGTGGACTCTTTCTTCAGAAGTCTTTAAACAGAATTTGAATGGCCATCTTTCAGGAGTCCTTTAGTTGTAAATTGTGAACCTGAATGTCTATATTAATCTGATATCCACACATGCAATGTACATGAGCAGAATATATGCGCTCATACTTGTGTTCAAGACAGTGGGAATTGCTCATAGACCAGCGAAAAGGTACAGTACCAAGCATAGCTTCAAAGTCTGCAGCTTCAAGATTTTAACTAGGCCTTTTACATGTCTGGCGTCTAGCTACTTTTCCTTGCATCCACACCTTAGAATCATAGAACAGAATCATAGAATCACAGAGTTGGAAGAGACCACAGGGGTCATCCAGTCCAACCCCCTGCTATGCAGGAACACACATCAAAGCATTCCCAATAGATGGCCATCCAGCCTTTGCTTAAAAACTGCCAAAGAAGGAGACTCAACCACACTCTGAAGCAGCATATTCCACTGCCAGACAGCTCTGACCCTCAGGAAGTTCTTCCTGAGGTTCAGGTGGAATCTCCTTTCCTGCAGCTTGAATCCACTGCTCCTTGTCCTGGTCTCTGGAGCAGTGGAAAACAAGCCTCCTCGACATGACATCCCTTCAAATATTTACACATGGCTGTCATGTCCCCTCTTAATCTTCTCCTCTGCAGACTAAACATACCCAGCTCCCTAAGCCATTCCTCATAGGGCATGGCTTCCAGACCCTTCACCATTTTGGTCACCCTCCTCTGGACACGTTCCAGCTTGTCGACATCCTTCTTGAATTGAGGTGCCCAGAACTGGACACAGTATTCCAAATGAGGCCTAACCAATGCAGAATAGTGTGGTACCATTACCTCCCTCAATCTAGACACCATACTCCTATTGATGCAACCAAGAATTGTGTTGGCTTTCTTGGCTGCTGTATCACACTGCAGACTCCTGTTCAGCTTGTGATCTACCAAGGCTCCTAGATCTCTCTCACATGTATTGCTATCCAGCCACGCATCCCCCATCCTATATTTGTGCATTCCGTTTTTTCTGCCTAAGTGCAGGACCTTACATTTCTCTCTATTGAAATCATTTTGTTAGCTTTGGCTCAGGTCTCCAATCTGTCAAGGTCATTTTGAAATTTTATCATGTCCTCCAGGGTATTAGCAACCCCTCCCAATTAGGTGTCATCTGCAGTAGGAAACTTTAAAACATGGGTGAGCCAAGTGAGGCATGTAAGCTACCTGTAGCCATTAGGGCCCCAAAGTGCAGTCCTTGAAACTCCTAAAGCTGCCCCATTTAAAAAAAAATTAAATTAAATTCACCCCATGGATCAAAACCACTGCAAAACATAGTGGTTCTGTTCCGTTAAACCCTTCAATCACCCTACCTTAAAACCTGATAGGCATTTCTCTCCCCAGCTGGATGGAATATCAGCCAAAATTGAAACTGGAAGTGTCATTCACTTCCTGTTTCAATTTCAGCCCATTTGGGCTGATTGTGGGGTCGGATTCTGACAGGTTTTTAAGGGATATAGGGTGATTGGAGTGTTGAGGATGCAAAACCACAGAATTTTCAATCGGTTTTGAGCTGCTAGGGTGGGGGAGCTGAAATGAAAAATCACTTTAAAAAATGATCTGAATCTTGGGCCAGCCTGCCTTCAGGAAAAATTGCCCTCGCCTCTTCCACGGTTGCACACCCCTGCTTTAAAGGAATGGCTAGACATTTCTTCTCTTCAAGAACACCTACCAGACATGGTGGTGTTGGTGTTGATGGACTGTTTCCTGGACTAGGGTGGTCCTGGAAGAAGAAGGCAAACTCATCCACTGCTGGTGCCAGGCCAGGAAGCGCCAGTGTTGACTGTAGCATAGAGGCCTGAGATTCAGGGGTATCACACTGTACCAGCCCAAGGGTAGGAAACCTTGAGCATCGTCCCATCACTGCTCAGTTATAGATGGCTTTAGCATGCCATTATATTCTTTCCTCTTAAAAAGTAAGTTTCTAACTTCTACTTCTGTCTAATCTCCATTCCAGCATCTCCTCTTTCCTAAATAAAGCTTCTGTAACTAGATTTTTTCACATGGTACATAATACCTTTTCAGAGAAAAAACAAAACAGAACATAGGCTCTAAATGTTTTGGCCTAGGGTCCAGCTTTGAGTTTAAACAAAGCTACATTGCCATTTGGGTATGTTTGATCTTTTGTAACTGTGCCGATTTTCTAAATATTTAAGCTACCATAAAGTCTGCAGCAGTGCTTTATCATTTTTCCATAATTAAGGTTTTTTTTCTTGATAATAATGGCAGTGCGATCAAGGGCAGAATTTGGCTAGATGACCACATTGAATAGAAAACTGGGCCTAAGTCCATGGTGTTGGGTTTCTCTGAACCCAGTTTGCCAATAAAATAAAATCTGATGTTTACCATGGGAAATGATTCCAATTAATTAGGAAGAACACAAAGGCTACAGAGTGGAATCATTACATTCGAAATGTACTGGTACCTACACATCTGGATAAGCTGAGAGTATTAATTCTGCTAACAAGTAACATGGCATTACAAAGCTAATAATAAAGTTATAAATACTGAAGGCATGTCTGTTATTTTTTCTATCTTTTCTATTTTCTTTCCCTTTTAGTCTGTCTGTCTGTCTTTCCTTGGAGAAATAAATAATGTGATAAAAGAGCAAGCACACCCCATTCATTATCCAGCAAAAACTGGATAATGTACAGTTTAACACATTAGAAAAAGATGTTTGACGTTTGTTATGCATAATAAAGTAATCATGAAAATACAAAGTGCTGCATCCTGTATGTGCCACAATTTGCAAACAGATATTGTTTCACTCTCATTATAATTTTTTTAACTAATAAATTTTAGGTTATCAAGATCTGGAAGAAGTTCCTCCCCCCCCATCATTCCTCTCTTTTTCTCTGTCATTTTAAACAGAACAGAACAGAAAGTCATTTTAGGGGAAAAAATAGGGGGAAAGACTATTCAAGAGCTCCTGGCCCTCATACATTGTAGAAAGAAAAGAAAAAGACTAAAAGAAAAGAACCACTGCTGAATCTTTTTCTGGTCAGACTGTAGCAGCCAGAAACCCTAACACTGTGCCCATTTTACCCAATAAAATATCTCTTTCAAAGAATGGTTCCATTGTTGAATGCTCTTGGTCATTTGTTGCAAAGGTAAGTATATTATGTTTTAATGGATTCTATGTTTAAGCCACTCTGCTTAAACAGAGTTATCTTATTTTTTATTTACATATTCTTCTCTATTTTGTGTGCACATCATTTTAAGGATTTTTAAAGGGTAACATAGTGAAGATATTTAAAATAATCGTTTTGCTACTTTTGTCAAACAAAATGTACAAAAACTCTATACTGTATGGCAAAACAGTATAGGTAAACTCAGAGTACCTTTTATGCATCTATAAACTTTCCTGCTGATTAAGCAGCTCCACTACCATGGGAACTTTGAAATTAATGCTTTTTAAATTTTGGTTTCACTTTATTCAAATTAGTAACTCTTTGTCTTTTTGAAGAAAAGTTTGAGGTTGCTGCCTGATTTTACTAATTTCTTTACAGTGCTTCAACAGTGTTTCCAAGGTAAACATAACGAAAATAAAATAACTACATCTTTAAATACATGCACTAATTGTGACAATGAAACAGCAGTTAAAACCAGCAGTTTAAAAGGACTGTAGAAACTTTTTTAAAAAAAGATTTTTTGCTGGCACCAGAGAGACAACAGTGAATATACCAAGTGAGCCTCCCTAAGGAGGGAATTCTACCATCAAAGCCCTCTCCATTTCCCACCAACTTGAAAATCATCAAAATGGGACCTTAGTGCACAAGCAGAGTGATGCAAAATCAGGTCTTCCTCCAGATAACTAAGTTTTGTAGTGCTTTAAAGGTTAAATCCACTTGGAATTTTGTTTGGAAATGGACCAGAGATTTTGAAGCTCTTTAGGCACTAGAAAGACTTGTTCCCAATGCGTACTTCCACTTAGCTGCTTAGGAATTTTATTTTGGATTTTCCAAGTAATCTTCAAGGCTTGTGCATTATATAACATACTGCTGTAGTCTAGCTTGGAGGTTACTAGAGAATGGATAAATTCAATTATCAAGGTACAAGGGGCTCAGAAAGTAAATCTGCCCTTGAAATTCCCACCTGTCAGCCTGCTAAGCAGCTTTCCACCACAGATTGAATGAATGAAAATAGAAGTATGTGGTCATTTCCGCACTAGACTGTTATAGCGCTATGATTCCACTTTCAACATCCTATGGAATCCTGGGGTTTGCAGTTTCGAGAGGGGCTGGCCCCAGGATTCCATAGGATGTTGAAAGTGGAATGATAGCGCTATAACAGTCTGGTATGGAAATGGCCTAAGATAAGATCTGGAGGTGGGAAAACCCTCAAAAACAATTATCTGGATTTTAAATGTTCTTGTCTGTGCCTTCAAATCACCTGTCAACTCATGGAGACCCCATGAATTTCATAGAGGTTTCTTAGGCAAGATGTACTCAGAGTGGTTTGGCCAGTTTCTTCCTCTACAAGCCACAGCACTTTATGTGGTACCAATTCAAGTGTCCAAACCATTTGTAGTTGAAGTGATAATGACAAGCATGGAACAAGGATGTGAGCAAGACATGATCTAGGCTGGTAGATGAGCTGACAATAACAGGTGTTAAACTTGGACAGTGTTGTTTGGAAACATCAACAAAAGATATGCACATGGCACGGGGGATCATGCTCTATTTCAGAGGCGCTTTCCATACCACCCTCCCAACCCGCCATGGGGAGAGAGAAGGTCAGGACTGCAATGATACTTCTGCATGATATCATCATGATCTTGTACTTCTCGCATCCCCAGGCGGTACAATCACAGATTAAATCATTGACAGGTTTTCCTCGTCATTGACCCACAATCGCACTACCATCATGGATTTACCTGTCCTGCAGAACCCCAGGAAGCTCAATGGTTGCACTTCCGGCCCCAGCGCAGCCTGGGAAGGTATGTCGCTGTGCTACAGAGGGAAGAAGCATGGCCATCGCACTCCCTTCTGCAGGGAGCCAGCCAGTGCAGAGGGGAACACTTCTGTCATGCTCCCTCCCAGCAGAGCCACTTCCAGGATCTCCACTGGACATTCGTGCAAAAAGATGGGGTGTAGAAAGGCCAGAGACAGAAATTGCCCCCATTCTACCTTCCAATTCTGGCAGAAAAGATATAACAGATGTTTCAATAGCTCCTTCGATTCTGAATACACAAAAATCTTGCACCGTGAAGGGAGGGCAGGGCATCACTTATCTGTATGAAATGTTGCTATCTAAAACACATTCTTTGAGCCAATATTGATGCTACATAATATCTGGCAGTAGATCATATGCATTCAGTGCTACGTCTTCTCACTTTTGTCCATATTCTGAGAAAGATCAAAAATGATCCTCCCTCCTCAACCTAACTGGCTCAAGATGATTTTGTTTTCCTGGAACTGGCCTTTAAGGGAAAGAGAAAAATGCTGAAACCTTATTCATTCTTTATTTCAGAAACAATAACTTTGAAATGGAATATGTTGAGGGGAAGTCAGAAAATATGAAACTCACTGCCCTCCCCTTTCATTCAGTGGATGATTAATTGCTCTGTGTGAAAGATAAGACTGGTTAAGTGGGAGGGAAAAAAAACAGTTCTGGAAACTATGAAAAGGCTGGGACATAGGGGGAAAAATCTTTATTCACTTTACACTCTGTTGTTGTACTTGCCAAACCACAACCAAGGGGATTTTTGAAAAAAACTTAGATATAGTCTGTTATTTGAATCTTGATGACCCAAATCAGCTGATTATCCAAATTTGCAAAGATAAATGGAATCAAATATTATATATAAATATGATTATATTTATATAAATAAGTATAGTCATTTAGCAAAACCCTCATCTTTAAAAAAAAACCTCTGAAGCATATCAGGTATAGAAAATTGTCCTGTAACAACCATCTTGAGCTTTCATGCCACCTTTTGCTTTAGAGTCTACTTATTGTGGGAGTAGCGCTGCAGTTTAGGTCTAAGGCATTCTGTCAAAACCACAAAAATTCTATGACTTATACATTCAAGATGATTTGTCCTATCAGTATGAAATTGAGATGGAGGCTCTCTTGGGTGAGGGATACAAGCTGCTGAAGTTTCAGAGAAATCAGATGAAAAGCATTTGAGTTCTAGCAGTTTAAAACTGCAAGCAGAAATGTATTCCTCTTCCCCTGACACACACACTAAGCAGGTCACACTTTTGTTTTTATTTATTGGTTTATGGTAGAAGAGAGACATGAAAGCTGTAGAGACATGTATTTCAAAAGCCCTGCTTCCATGTTTCTTTCATTTCAGTTCTGAAAATTCATTGTCTACTTTTAATGTTATGATGTTTCCATGTTATTATCAGAAGACCAATAGTGGTGGGTCTTAGGTTGCTCACATGCTCAGTCCTTTTTTTTTTATATGAGCACTAACAATTACTGGTCATCCCAAAACACCTTTTTCCATCACTAAAAGATGACAGCTGGAATCCTGAATCAGGATCAGAAGATATATGCCTTGCAAGTAGCTATGTAGCTATGATGTCAGGGGCTACCCCCCAAAAAACCCGCCTTGAAGCTCCCCCTCCCCCAACTGTCAGGCGCTGACACCAACATGACCATTTCTGGCATTGGAGAGTTAGGGAGATTACTGGAGACATGCCTAGCTCTTTTCCTGAAGCTGGACACACCTCAACAGATATCCACACTGACCTCTGGGGTCCTCAGGAGGTCCCTGCAGATGACACCTTTGCAGCACATACAGCTACAGAAATTAGCTGACCAAGTCACTATTGATCATCCCACTCCCCAGCAACACAGAAATGGCCATGTTGAGATCCTTCACTGCTTAAAAATGAGTTTGAGGTGGAGATTTTGCTCATTGTGCAGTTGGTAAAGAATTCCAATCTCTGTAATGACCAAAAAAAGGAAGTTGTGATGGATGGTATAAGTCTGAAATATGCAATCATAGCTCACCAACAGGTTGCAGATACTATTTTGAGGAATGTCAGATATGACGAGGAGGTATTATCTCCAATCAGTAACCATGATCCAAGCTCATTGCCAGTGTGATTGGTCAAGTACCATCCCTGCTTAGGGTAAACAGATTATTCCATGGACCTGAATATTGTGTAGACCACCAAACAATGATAGGAAGTGAATTCAGTCTCTTCTGAGACTAGGAACATGTGATGGCTCATTTAAAATATAAGAGGGAGTTCAGAGAGGGAACTGTTCCCCACTGGTCTTGCTCCCACTGAACAACTGGCAAAGCTGATTACTCCAGAAGGCAATGCAGTCATCTACTAGGAGAGCATTCTGCATAACTCTCTCCACTTGCAGAGAAACACAAACATGGGCCCCAAAGTTAGCAGAGACCCAGGCATGTCACCAGCAGTTGCC
This sequence comes from Ctenosaura bakeri, assembly GCA_948474755.1. NCBI lineage: Eukaryota > Metazoa > Chordata > Lepidosauria > Squamata > Iguanidae > Ctenosaura > Ctenosaura bakeri. The sequence continues at coordinate 64,236 of CAOLHI010004431.1, read as the reverse complement.
ATTGGATGGTTAGATGCCATTAGGTGATACGTCTGAATTCTCTGAACTCAGTAAGCATTACTTCTTAGTAAGCATGCGTAGGATTGTAAGGAATTACATTTGTAGCTGAGAGGGGGAAATAGTTTGATAAGAATGGGCAAATATATAAATTTTTGAGTTCTCTAGGACTCCCCCACAGATTAATTATAAAAACCAAAGGATGGAAGAAGAAACTGAAAAATCAAAAGTCTTGTCCACAACGTTGCAGCCTTGAGATCTGTAATGTAGACCCAGTCCCAAAATTAGATTTGCAGGATGAATTAATCACTGTTAGGGGTCTCAGCTATCAATTCACACCTGACATTTATATTCGTGGCTTTAAAGCCATAATGTGATGAATCACTTTTGAGTAAACATAAATGTACATTGAAGGCACAGGTTCCCTAACTTGAACTGGGACAAGAACAGGAAGGCTTGGGGGCCTTGACCCAGATTGATTTCCTTCATTTACTTTAGAGCGAAAAAGAAAATAGCATAACTGTTAGCTTTACCCTTAGAGAAAGTAATGAATAGTTTGACCATGTGCAAGTTGAGCAACTGTGAAACGAGTTTATAAACTTTATTTTTTTCTTCGGACTGTCACTCCCAGAAAGCTGCCACTCCCACAAATCTGAAGGCAGAATGGCAAATGTCCTGTTGTATGTAAGAATAGGATACCAGTGAACAAAATCTTGTACTCCAGAAAATTGTTCAGGGTCCATTTTGGCACTGAAAACAAACTCAATCTTTGGGGGGAAACAGTGTTGGTGACTTGCCACACTTTGAATTAAATAAGCAAAGCAGCAACAGGAAAAAAAGCAAAAGAGTAAACAGAAACAGTGTTCATTTTTTAAAAAGTATCTTGGCATAGAGGATAGCTATGATTAAGCCAAACCACCAAATGCATTTCTCATAGGCCCCAAAGTAGCCATCAGTTTGAAGAGACGTCCCATTACACTATTGCTATTGTTTTAAATCAACATGCAGCACTGTGGATTAAGTAGCGTTCTACTCCAAGAATCCCAGATTAACAGTTTTGCCTTGTTGAAACATTGCAAATAGAGGCATGGCCTCTAAGAAGTCTGTGCAGTGAATTTAAATACATGTGTGCACAGATATATTATGCATTGTTCTGGACTTCATGTTAAGAATACCTCATTGCGGCATTATCTGTAACATCTTCCTTCTGTTGTTGTTGTAAAAAACTGTTATTTGCAGTTTGTCCATCCCCTCCACTGCAATCCCCCTCCCATTCCCTTCCGGGGCTCCCCTGTTCCATTTCCTTGCATTTTGCCCTGGTGCACAAGCCTTCCTTCTCAGCGCCAGTGCCAGATGCAAGGGAATGGGAAGTGCGAGCTCTGGAGGTGAGAAGGAAGGCGCACACATGCCCTCCCATTCCATTGCCTTTTGCCTGGACGTGCTTGATTTCCTTGTCAACACCCAGCAAAACAGAAGTGAATGGGAGGAGGAGAATGGGGGGAGGCACATGCGCACCCTGTGAATAATCAAATTTGTGAAGGTTAAACCCATGAACATGGAGGCAGGACTATATCTTCTTAGGGAGCTGGGTATGTTTAGTTAGGGAGCTGGGTATGTTTAGTCTGCAGAAGAGAAGGTTAAGAGGGGAGATGATAACCATGTTTAAATATTTGAAGGGATGTCATGTCAAAGAGAGAGCAAGCTTGTTTTCCAGTGCTCCAGAGACTAGGACAAGGAGCAATGGATTCAAGCCGCAGGAAAGGAGATTCCACTTAAACCTCAGGAAGAATTTCTTGGCAGTCAGAGCTGTCCGGCAGTGGAATATGTTGCCTCGTAGTGTGGTAGAGTCTCCTTCTTTGGAGGTTTTGAAACAGAAGCTGGATGGCCATCTTGTCGGGAGTGCTTTGATGTGGGTTCCTGCATGGCAGGGGATGGGACTGGATGGCCCCTGTGGTCTCTTCCAGTTCTATGATTCTATGATTATTTCAGACAGCCTTAAGTTTACCATTATTTTATTTGATTTAACCACTTACATCTGACTCTCCATTGATGTGCTCTTTATTTGCTTTTTAAATATGCAATGCAATAAACATAACACAAATTGTTGTTGTTATTGTTGTTGTTGTTTTTATATTTTTATTGCTAGAGAGTAAAAGAAGTGACGGTGGAATTTTCTGCCTCAGGTGTCAAAACACTTGGCTAGTTGAGAAATGATTTAAGATTTTTCTCCACAAGACAGAAACATATTGAGAATCATATCTATCCTAGAAATACATTGTTTTGTTCTTTGTTCTGACCTCTTTCTCTATCTAGCTCAGGTCTAAGCTCAAGGAAGCAAAGTATAAAATCATATTTCATGCCCCTGCCTAGAAGCACAATTGGAAAAGATTCTTTATTATATGACCAAGCAATCTCTTTTTTGAAAACTTCTCAGTTGTTGGAGGGTTGACTACAATTCCACATTCCAAATGAGTGCATGTCAGGGCAATTATCAGACATCTAAAATGCCCATTGGGCCCATTTTGACTTTATTTTTCAGTCATTCAGACTCAATAAAAAAATGCTAAGGAAGGTGGTTGTTTTTCTGGTGACTTTTATTGCTATTACTCCAGCTTTGTTATAAAAGCTGAGGATTTTGATATCTTTTAAGTACATCTATATTCTTCCTTTCTTCCATCATGGAATTCAGGGCAACAATATTGTGAGAGGCTGTTTAGGGAATCCAATGAGGAAGGTTTCTGAACTTCCAAATGATCTGCAATCCATTCAGACACTAGCATAAAAGCCCATGAGGCTTTCTTAAATTGACATAGGGTTGTTGTAGTTAGGAGGAACAACACCATGTATGTCACCTTGAACTCACTGGAAAAAAGGCAGGGTGTAAATACAACTCATAAAATAAAATAAATAGCATTAAGTTTGCTAGCCTGTGTCATACAGAAATCATTGGCCACATCCAGAGAGCCTGGCCATTGTACTGTCTCATTTGCTGATAAACCAAAGAGTAATTTTCAGTAGGCTAACTCCATAGCTTCTGTATTACTATCAGCCAGAGAGCTGTTGGGGAGTTACAAATGCATAACTTGGAGTTACGCATTTGTAACTGTGTAGTATTCATGAGCCTCTAGTGTTTGGGATGCATAGGGACCATGAAGGTCCCTAAATCCCCACTTACCAAGAAGCAGCCACTGCAATCAATGGGTGTCTGTTGCCTTATCAGGAAGCCACTGATTGATGTTTCCAAGCCACCTCACAAAAACTATCTCTGGTATGGGAGAAAATTGTGAAAAGGGACCTGATTGTACCTGTCACAAGAGAGATGGCTTATGGGAGGAGGTGAGAACATCAGTCCGCTGCTTCTCAATGGACAGGAAAGAGACTTCCATCAGCTGCAGTGGCTGTTTCCTAGTAAGTGAGGACTCTGGAGGTTGGGCTGACAGTTACTGCATAGCTCTGTAAACTCCAGTAGTTATGCATTTGTATCTGCCAAAAGGGTTTTGCCCAATGTTTTTATTTTCTCCTTTCAGTCACACCACCTTTTACCTGAGAATACTGAGCTCCATTCCGTAGGACAATTTTTCAATAGGGCATAATTATAGTGAATTATACTGAATCCACTGTTTTGTACCCTTTTCTTCCTCTAACAATTTCTAGTTCATTTTTTCTGGAAAATATACTTGGAAACCATAAATTGGACAAAAATGAAACCCTACAGCAGGGTAAAGCAATCCCTGGTCTGCAGACTCAACAGTAACCAGGCCTACATATATGTGATTTCAGCCCTCATGCATTGTTCCCCTGCGGATCTCTGCCTTAGTTTCCTTTTGTGTCCTTTGGGTGTCCTGGCAATCTTTGTGAGGTACATGGATGATGATGATGATGATGATGATGATCATCATCATCATCATCATCATCATCATCATTTCATATATACAATGGATGGGAAGATGAAGAGAAATTAGGTAGAAAAGGAAGAGGAGGAGGGGGAAAGGAAGAAGCATATAAAATCCCACTATGGCTTGAATTCTGTTTTTAGTTCCAGCCAAAGGAGACCCACTGATTTAATCCAATTTATCTATGCGTTGACTTACCATTCAACAATTGATTCAATAAGTCTAATCTGGCTGGGACTAACCAGTAAGATCCAAGCCATTGTGTGCATAGTCAGTGACTGACTTGGACTCAAGTCAGACTTAAGTCGCTTCAGTGACTTGACTTGAGCCTTTTCCGTATGACACTCTTATAGCGCGATTATTCCTCTTTTAACCTCCTAGAGAATCCTGGGGTTTGCAGCTTCGAGAGGGGCCGGCTGGCCCTCTCAAAGCTGCAAACCCCACAATTCCCTAGGAGGTTGAAAGTGGAATAATCGTGCTATAAGAGTGTCATGAGGAAAAGGTTTTGGACTCGACTTGGAAATAAGTGATGCCTGACTTGACTTGACTCAAGACTTGTATATTTTTAGTGACTGACTTGCTGCCCTTGGTTCAGTAACATAACCCATTCATCCAGGAACCTTACGACTTTGAACAACACTTCCATATCTTTTTGCTGACTGGTCACATGACAATCTGTTTGGAGACCAAAGGGTGGGTGCATTTCTCAGAGGGGAACAGCAAACAAGTTAGGCAATGGGCTTGAAGCAGGCTTGAGGTCTGTTCAGCAGCCTGTGCTGCTACATATTGAAAGAACCTTCTAAAACTTTTCCTAAGAGTGGAAGACAAGACTCATTCCTAGTGTGCAGGGTACATTTCTCAGATCAAATGTGTTAGGCTTGAGGAGGAAGGATCCTTCCTTCTTAAGCTTTTGAAGCTTCAGTAATGGGGAGTAGGAAAGATCCTATTCTCTACTTCTGAAAAATTCTCCAGCTTCCAAAATGAAAAGTAAGAAGGATCCTATTCCCTATTCTGAGGCTGAAGATGGGAAAATCACAAATGTGGAGGTCAAACTCTGCTTAAGTTGTCAAAACTGACTTTATTTAACTCTGTCCAAAAATTCTGGAATATAGGTTGGGGTATAAATTTGACTTCCAGACTTCAGACTTGACTTGAGTCTTAACTTGAAAATATCTTCAAGGACTTGAGACTTGACTTGAGACTTAAAGGAGAGACTTGACACTTGAAGTAAAATACTTAAATACATCAGTGGCATAGGTGGTCTGAATTTCTAAAAGACTTTGCCTTGGATCTGCAACCTTCCCTGTATCCCCTTTTCTTGTCTCTTCCCCTTATCCATTGCCTGCTTCATAAGAACCATCATTCCAGTCTCTTCTAGGAAGCAATCGTAGGTGACTGGAGAGATCATGGGACATGATTTATTCAAAAGGCCTAAGGCCATGCTGTTCCTCCCAGACAAGAAATCAATGGACAGACAGGGAATGAAGGAGGCCACAGCAATCATCCAGGAGAAGCAGTTTTCTGCCTGGGAGAACAAACATCCAAGATGTTCTTTACCACTTTACCCAAAGTGCATGTTGACTCTTAAAAGAATTGCAGTGTATTTTTTGATATGATATAAGGCTATTTAATTATATCGATAGAATTATCCTAATATGGAAAACATGTGCATTTAATTTAATAACAAAAGCAGAGATGGGAGAGAAAGAAAATACATTAGTTTTAAAAGTGAAACAATGCCACTTTATTGTCCAGAAGCAACTGATTGAGTTTAATGTAGCCTGAAATTGTGTTTCAAAACGTATTTTGGGGAAATGCTTGAAAATGTACAAATACATCTGGTTTAACCAACTGGCCCAGCAGGATAACATCCTCTCTCTAAATGTTAGATGCATATGGGGCCTATCAGAAGAAAAAAAGTAAAACAAATATGAATGACTGATATTTGCACTCTCAGCGCTGGTGAAACTGCTGGACCCACAACTGCCAGACGGCCCTCTACTTCTTTCTTTTTTTTTTAGTCATATTAGCCCCCAAAAGTAATTTTTCCAAACTCTGGAGGCTCTCATACAGCATCAGTCTCTGATACCCAATGTATACTGCTAATATAATATAAGGGCAGAAACCTATTGCTGTGTTATCAGTATATGAGTTCTGTTACCTTGGACATTTTTGTTTAAGACAGAAAGTCTGTTTTCAGTCCAAGGCTGCAGAAGCAGAATTGTGTCTGTGGTGCCACCGAACATGGATAGGCATTGTAGATGGATAGACATTGTGCATGGATGCACAATTGAAGTATGTGGTTGTGCATTAATTTGCACATTTAGTGTCATAGTTCAGTTGCATAATGTTGCCATTCAGCACAAAAATTCCACAGCACAGTCAAAGCATAACTTTGCATGCAACCTATGCAACCCCTATGTAGGATCTCAACTGATGTAATATAACTTAAATGCAATTGCTAGTCCCAACATAAGTACTCCTTTGAATCAAATGATGAATGGGTAAATCAACAGCCATTTCTGCACTAGACTATTATAGTGCTACTATTTCACTTTCAACATCCTATGGAATCCTGGGGTTTACAATTTAGAGAGAGGCCTTTGAATCTAGTGTGGAAATGGCCAATATTTACATAAATCCTATTGATTCAATGGATCTAGAGTGGCAATGGTGTTTTCACACTCTTGAAATGATGTTTCCAGACTCTGCTGTTTCATTCTGGACCAAACACTATTTCTGAAGACTCTTCAAAGGAGCCTGTGCAGGACACATTGCAGTATATCAGTTCAGATAAGGCAGTGTGCTACCGTGGCAATGTCAGGATGGGTACTGTTGGTGTAGCAGCTTAAGAAGGGCAAAGTCGCTCCTGACTACAGCTGCAACCTGAATATCCAGGTGCAAAGCACCCCAAATTTCCTGATTCTCCAAAGGAACACTGTCTCATCCAAAATAAGTTAAACTTTTATTCCAGAGTTTGTGTGATTCCTTATCAGGTGCACATTTTCTCATCTGGATTAAGTCTCAATTTATTAGAGTCGGTTTCCCTGGAAAAAGATAAAAAAGAGACATAGAACTGTCATCCACATATTGGTGTCAACAAATCCTAACTTGCCAGTGTTTTTATGGAGATGTTCCATAACATGAATTACAAACAGCACATACCAATGGTCAAATCATCAAATATTATTTTGAAAAAAATATATAAAAATGATCGAGAGAATGGATTCAGCATAATCTGGAAGTTATCTTCTGAGGACTGGCATATACCAGCTTCTGTTTAATTTATACCAGAGAAATATCTAGAGATGAGGAGGTTGTATTCAACATCTTGAACTAACAGTACTGTTCTGAACATGCTTACATGGGAGTACACTCCACTAGATGCAGTGGGGCTTATTTCAAAGTAAATATGAATAGAATTCACTGTAAGTAAATAAAGAGTTAGAATAAGAACAAATACAAATCCATCTAAATGTATTATTTTTGTGTGCATCCAAAACAAGTCCCACTTGAGTGAATCATACAGCTGATATGGTACAATTCCATTCCTGGTAGTTCATAACCTCCAACATTATGGAGTAAAATTACACTGCAGAACTAATCAAGTACTTGGATTTTAGTCAATTAATCAATGGTTGCCCAATATCATGAAACTTATATTTGACGATGCTTTCCAGAATGGTTTGTCTAGTTAAATCTGCAAGAAACTTCATTTTCATAAAGACTGTATAGCTGTAGTCCATTAGAGTAAAAGAGGTCATACTAGGGAAAGTTTCTTTTCTGTTTCTTAAGTCATGCCCGTGTTTTATTTTCTGTGTCTCCTGTTGTTCCAGCAGAAGACTATGTACTTGGACTTTACTCACTAGTATCAGTGGAGCAATGAATCCACACTGGGTTTTAGTTCAAACTTTAAGGATCTATCCAAGGTGGAATCCTATCCCCAAAATAAGTTCACCTTGGACAGGCCCTTTAAGGTTTGGGCTAATATAAGTTATGGATTGTCCGCCTCACTAAAATGGAAGCTATCACTTGCCACTGGACTTAGTTATAACTGCTAGTATTCTATATAGCCTACTTAGTTAGGTTACATGTACCTATGTAGCATCTACTGGCCCAAATCCTTCCCCAGTCTACCTTAACAACTAGCAGCCAGATCAGGCCAAGGAGGTCTGTTCTACTGACACTTGGGGTGCAGAGAGAATTATGTTTCCAACCCCCATCCACCAGCAAGCAAGACTGTAACAATCAGAACCATTACCCTATCTCAAGTCCTTGTCACAGTCTTGTTAACTGGCAGGAGAGGGTTGGAAACATCCTCCTCCTTGAGCTCTGATAGTCAGCTGAACAGCCCCATTGGTCAGTCTGGCTGCTGGCCGTTAAGGCAAACTGCACAGGGCATTTACATAGTTTTGCTGTAAGACTACATAGTCTTATTGAATACAGAACAATTGTGTATCCGTAACTATAGGTTACAAATCTGTAACTGCAGTACTGAATGCCAGCCAACATTCTTACCTAGATTCTCAAGTGAAACCAATTTGTAGGTATGCTTCCAAAAAACCACGTACTGGCACTACTTCCTAGCAGAGCTTGGAAGCTTTTTTTCTTTTTTCTTTTTTGGCTAGTTTCCAAAATTCCACAGCCAGCACAATGACACCCATGACTGTTGGGGGAATCTGGGAGATGTAATCCAAAACTTCTCCTCAGAGTAGAAACAACTGGGTCCTTGCCACGTGTAAATAGTAATGAAGATCGCAGCAGCTGGATGTGTCCAAAAGCTTTGTTTCTGATTTACCAGGTGTTTTTTGTGAAAATGAAAAGTGTGCAGAAAAGCAGGAGAGGAGAAAGGAATAAATGCTTACTTTGAAATCCTTCCCAGGAAGACAATGAAAGAAAGAAAAAAAGAATGTTTTCCCTAAGTGGAAATGATTTGCAAATTCCATCTATGAAATATAGGCATGTCATGGGAATTATTTCCTTCTGTAGTTTTCTCATGAGTCAGACTTTTTTCCCCCCAGATCAATATCTAAAGGGGGAAAAAATCTGAAACCAAACCACAGCTTGATACACACATACTTAGAGTACACAATGGCGTCTAATTTCAAAAGTGTTTTATGATTCCTTTCTCTAACTTTGCCCAATTTAGTTTTATCTTGTGATGGATTAAAATCCCTAGCATGCACAAAAAAATATCAGCGTCTAATAATAACAGTTGGTGAAATAGTATCATCTTGCTTAGCTGAAATATTTTGTTACCCAAATCTTCTAGCATCATGACAAAAATAACTCAGTTCAGTACCAGAGCTACACAGCAAGGAAATGAACAGTGTTGAAGCTCTGGATTCTACCCTCCAAGGAAAGATCAGCATTAATACCCAAAATAGATGTAGGGAAGGTTTACTGAGTTGTAAGAACTGCCCATCACAACATGCTAGCTATCAAACAGCTGTCTTGCCAGCTATCTTGTCTCTATCAAACAGAAATAAGTAGGTCACTCTGGCAGCACAGAACTCTAGGGAGACCTACATCTTCCTAGAACAATGGTACTCAACCTTTGGTCCTCCACGTGTTTTGAACTCCAACCCTCAGAAGCCTCGATCAACATGGGCAATGGTCAAGGGTTCCAAGAGTTGGATGACCAAAGCTTGAGAACCACTAGCCTAGAAATTAGCAACTGTGAAGGCCCAACTACATGTGAAGTCCAAGTGTGTGACGAAATATAGGTAAATAGAATACCAGTGGATCTTTGGTCCCTGTAGTAGACCAATATGGTCAGTTTTGACTTGCAGCAGCTCTCCAGGGTTTTCAGTCAAGATTGGTTCCTAGCCATAGCTGGAGATCCCTTGTATTCCCTGGTGGGTCACTCATGAAAGTATTAACCAGCTTCTGATATCAGACCCAGCCAGGTATGTTCTAGGTGGTATGGTGGTCATGAAATCTTGAGTTGCCTTTTCCTGTTCTCCTCTGGGCTCTTCTTTTTAAAGAAAAAAAAGGTACCTCAGGAAGGAATTCTTAGGAGCAAAGAAGCAATGGTGTATTTTCCCCATTTCTCTGTTTCACACTGGCTCCGCCCTCCAAGAGTATTGGATGAAAACATATCCTGGCAAACATATGTTTGAACATACTAGGAGAAAAGTGAGGTGACCTGTGGTGGTGCTTTACTGCCATGGCTTCACACTATGGAATCTTGGGATTTGTGGTTTATCAAAGCTCCAGAGCTTTTGGACAGAGAATTCTAAATACCTCATAAAACTATTGATTCCAGAATTCCATTGGATGTTGCCATGGTATCCAAAATAGAAGAACCATAGCACTATAACTATGTAATGGGTAAGAGACCTAATGACTGAGGAAAGTATTAAATACCACATCACCACTTATCCCACATGAGCATTCCCAAACTTTGAGATCTGTAACACAGGTCCTGTGGCATATTCTGTCATCCCAAGATGTTAGATGGGTGGGTATCTGAGACAGCGCTTTCTCTGTAGGATGAGAGTTTCAGAACTTCCTCCCCACAGAAGTTAGCCCTGGCTCCGTTCTTCTTGACTTTCGGGCAGGCAATCAGAACTGCATTACTCCATCTGACTTGTCTTTTAAAAATTCTTTCTAAAATGTTTGTCTCTCTGTGAGTGTACAGTCTACCTTTGTGTGTGTGTTGCAGTAATTAATTCCATATTACAATAGAACTGTGATTTTATTTTACATTGCATTGGGGATCCTGATGCGCAGAAAAATAACATATATTTTTAACAAACAAATACTTGTAAGAGGGTTGAGGCTGCACACACCACTCCCAACATCTTCCCATTGTGAGGGGAGGTCTGAAAGGGGCTTAACACACAAAGACATTATGACAGGAAATAGGCCCTTTCTGCACCGCATGGCTGCCCTGCAGTCGGGACAGGATGGCAGCATTCCACAGGTTGTGCTTTTGCTTGATGTCATTGCAGTCCCACTGTTACTTCCGGTATGGCTCCCTGGGTGGGGGGCTCCTAGATATCGCTTTGATATCATTTAATTCAGTTATCTCACTCCACGTGTTTGTGAATTCTCCAGACAAGCACGGATATGAGTGCGGCCGTTAATTGCTCTCACATTCCAATCTCTTTTCAGGCCAGCAACTCAGCTTTGCTCCCCGCTTCAGGGAACTTTCCACTTGTATGCTTTCACAACAGCAGCGCGGCTCTTAGTCATTTACATATTGGCTATACCATTGTCATCAAGCGTTAATCTCATCATGTTAAAGTTGACCTTTCTAAATCCTTTGTCCAATGCCAAAGTTCCTTTTGTTCTTACCTGGCTTGCCATAGCTGAGAGCTACAAACTCCCCTATATAAACCCCTCATTTTCAAACAGTCTTCGGACTAACTTGGATTGATATCCTGCCCTGCTGCTGGCCTTCTAAGGAAACTGCCCTCAGTTTCCATGCTGAGCTTTCTCCTTCTGAACTCCATCTCTTCGTTCCTTCAGGACAACGAGACCAGGTGTCATATTGCCTATCCCTACACTCCCCCGTTCCGTTTCCTAGTTAGGTAGTGTGTGTGTGTTATTTATTCTCTGTTGTTTATCAATAAAACTGTTATTTTTGGTTATTTTAAAACTTGTCTGCCTTCTCCCTGACCTGAAGCCATAGACATTGGGTTCAAAGATCCTTGCAACGTTACCCTGCCTCTTGCTAGCCAAAACAGTGTTCAGGCTAATTTTCCCCAATTGGTATTTTAATTGGCAATCTGGGCACCCCTCCCGGGACCCCCCAAAACACAGGGTAACACCACTACCATCTTGTCCCCTTGTGTTGCATGAAAAAATCCATTTTACACTTACCATTGCACCACACTGCCGCTTTTACTGGCCATGCAGAAGGGCGGAAGTGCACTGGTAATGCCTCCTTCTCCAGCACAGCAATGGCTGTGCTGTGGAAGGGAAAAGGCAGGGCCAGGGCACTACCCTCTGTAGTGACCAGGCGAGGTTCGGAGGGGAGCGTTCCTGGAGTGCTTTCCCTCCCACCGGGGCTGTAACAAAAGGACTTCACTGAGCCCTGTTGTGCTGAAAGGGCCATAGTTTGGAAAAGTTACTTTGGGGGTTATAATTCCTAAAGATACCCCATTCAGATTGGATATTGTCATCCAAAAAAAATAACTTTTCCAAGCTATTCAGTAGGGCTGGCACATGCAGCCCCATGCTCTGTATACATTAGGTCTGAAAATAACCTTCAAAATTATTTGTTCCCATTTCAAAAAAGGAGGTTTCCCAACAGCCAGAAAACCCCGTCAGGAAGATTAATAAGCTAGTAAGAATTTTGTTTAATTTGTTTTCTCCTGTTACTCGATGTCCTCAAAAGTTATGTAGGAATTATTCTGTGGATCAAAACATTTCTGGTGCAAAAAAAATGTTTTCTGTGCAGAAAATGGGTTTCCTATGCAGAAAGCATCTAGTTTCCTGCACTGGAAAACTTGTTTTCCACACAGGAAACCTGTTTTCTCTACCCAAGAAAACACATGTTTTTTTCTCTACATAATAACTCCTGTGCAACATTTTGGGATGTTTGAATATGAGGAGAATCTTGCAGAGGAGCATTCATTGTCTCATGCAGCAGGGGGAAAGCTCCTTAATTATTCATCCTCATATTATTAAATGAGTTAATAGTTCAATTAAATAATTAAATAGTCAAGGATTTCCATCCACAGTACAAATATTCCTGCACCCTATTAAAACATAATGCAGAATCTGGCTTTGGTTAGGAATGCCTTGGAACAAGGGTGGACAACTATGTCAGATCTGAAGGCCAATTTTCTGTCCCTCTAGAGGAGCGGTTCTCAACCTGTGGGTCACAACCCCTTTGGGGGTTGAACGACGCTTTCACAGGGGTCCCCTAAGACCATCCAAATATACGTATTTCCAATGGTCTTAGGCTCCATTCCCTCCTCGGTGGTGTTGTGCAAACGCGAGCCACGCACTCGCATCCTCCTGCCCCCTTTGGCAGGAGCGCATGTGGCTGCATGTGCTCCCACCAAAGAGGACAGGAGGACGTGAGCGCATGGCTCGCGCTTGCGCACCACCACTCCTGGGCCTTTTCCGCACAGTACCTTATCGCGGAGGTGGGGGGTGCCATTCACGCAAGCAGGTTCTTGCACGAGGAGCTCTCTTCGCTGCTCCTTCGTCCTGCAGCTGGCTTTCTGGTCGTGCGATCACCCCACCCCTTTAAGGGCACTTTTCCCACACTGCCCCCCCAGCGGAAACAAGAGTGAAGCAGAAGCAGAGCCCGGGGGGGTTCTCGGAGTTTTTTCCCAGGGGAGACACGCGGCTCCTCTTCCCTCCCTGCCTGCCCCTCTGTTCCTGGCCGGCGAGGCGGCTTTTCCCGGGGGGGGGGAGGCATTGTAAATAATAAATAATTTTATGGTTGGGGGTCACCACAACATGAGGAACTGTATTAAAGGGTCGTGGCATTAGGAAGGTTGCGAACCACTGCTCTAGAGGCTGCCAGATTGCCAAAAATACCACCTTAAAACAATCAGATGTGGCTGGAAGACTATTTAAAGAAAGGGGATTTTTTAAATATTAAATTGTGGAGCAGCTGTACAATCTATTTAAAAGGTGAAATGCTACTCTTGGGGACTTCCAAGAGTGGCAGTTCATCCTTTTTTTTCCAAAAAAAGGGGAGGGTTGGGGTAGTCTGAAAAGCTGGGGGCACAAAAGCATCCCTAAAGAGTCATTCTTTCCCTCAGGACTGTCCTTTGCCCAGCTGTGCCTTAGAACCAGGAAAAATCAATGAGATGCCACAGATAATGTGGATTGAGGTGATTGTGGGAGGCCCATTTCACTTCATAAAGAATCTTTAAAATGTAAAGGAATAGATAGGTTTTATTTCCAAGAACCTCTTCATTTATGAAAGTAACAGATGGTACGTCTCATTGATTTTTCCATTATGTTTCCAACCAGACTTTCTTTCCTTCCACTTCATATAGGCTGAACGCTGACTCAGTGGAGAGAACCTGGGAGGTTATAGAAACAAGGATTTAGTCTGACAATCCATTATAATGTGGCTAATATCCTTCTGCTGCCAATAATCAAATCTCTGGGAACATTTAAGCATCTCCACCTCTTTCCTTTGCTGAACAGAATTTTTCTCGTCAGGATTTTTTTTTAAGAAGTTCTTTTTAAAGCTCTACCATGAGCCTCTTATTCTCTGACATTATTGAGATGATGGCGATGATGATGATGATGATGATGATGATGATGATGATGATGATGATGATTTTCCTGAGGGAGAGATAAAGAGAAATCTCTTCTATGTCCATCTGCCATAAGCTCTCTATGAGTCTGCCTGACTTTTAATATCTTCAGGGGAGTGCTTTCTCTCCATCCCTCCACCTCCACAGGTGGATTTGGTGAGGACACAGGAGAAAGCCTTCTCAAGCCCATTCTGCAGTAGCCTCCCATTCCCACATGAGGATGGGAGACAAGTGAGACTGTAACAATGTTTTTGCATGATGTTGTCACAGTCTCGCTCTTCTCCCATCCCTAGGCAGCACAATCACGGATTAAATCATTGATGGGTTTTCCCCATCAATGATGTGTGGTCACACCACCAACCCACACTTACCTGGCCTACAGAAGGCCTTGAAAGCGTGATGGTGGTACCTCCTGCCCTAGCACAGCCTGGGAAAGTACCTGACTGTGCTGCAGAAGGAAAAGGCATGTCCGTAGTGCTGCCTTCCACAGGGAGCCAGTCCCATGCTGAGGGGAGTGCTCCCATTGCACTCCTTTCTCGCAGAGCCACTGCTGAGATCACCACTGGAGGGCCATGCAAGAAGGTAGAGTGCAGACAGGGCCACAGTAGCTGTTTCCAAGTTGTGGATTCTCTCCCAGAGGAGGCTCGGATGGCCCCTTCATTGCTCTCTTACTACAGACAGGCAAAGATCTTTTTGTTTGGGCAGGTCCTTGGCTCTTAACATACTGCCAAAAGATCATTCTCTGTGGCTGCTCCCAGGTTGTGGAACACCCTTCCATAGGTGGCTGGGTTGGACCCCCCCCTTCCTGCTGTCTTTCCATCAGCAGGTAAGGACCTCTTCATTTTTGGTTTTAAATGTGATGTGGCAGGTTGAGCATTTAACAGGGGGAGGGGACATTGTTGTTTCTGTTTTATAATGTTTTACATGCGTTTTTAAAAACTACTTTCAATCTGCATTTTTATCTAGTGTTTGTTTAAACCGGTGTGTGATTTAATTGTGTTTTACCTTTTATACTGATGTGTTGTGTTTTTAAAAGGCCACTTTGGATATCATGTTGGGAGAATGGTGGGATATAAATTAAATAAGGCATAAAAAATACTATGGCAGGTCTTTTCATGGGCTGTATTATATCTTTATCCTTTTTAAAAAATATGTTTTACTGTGTTTTTAAACTGTTTTAGTTTAGAGTTTTTAATAGAATTGTTTAATTTTTAAAAAAAAAATCTGTAAAATACATTTTAGCTATATTTTGTTTCAATTTGTTGTAAACTGCTTGGGACCCATACAAGGAGAAAGGCAGGATATCTTCTATATAAAAGTCAATGTTTGCACATTTGTCTGTTTGTTTGTATCAGGCAGATGAAGACCGCATACAATTGGCTGTGTGAGGCTAGAAGACCTCATATGATTGGCTGGCTGTGAAGATTCTATGGAATCCTGGGATTTGCAGTTTAGGGAGGGGCCTTTAGAATTCTCAGCCAGAGAGCTCTTGGGCCTCAGACCGGTTGCTATGGAGATGAAGCCTACCATCAATAATGATGCCAGAAAACATTTGGGAGGCATATGTGAGAAAAATTAAAGTGACATCCACAACATAGTTACAAGGTCTTCTCGCCTCATACAGTAGATTGTATGGGTTCCATATGTGAGGAATCTTAAAAGTTGAAATTCAAATAAAAAAAAATGCTTCCAGAAAAATGTAAAGCCATTGCGCAAATTCAACAGAAATCAAAAGCCAGTACATCACCGTTGCCAGAGAACACAGATTGGATTGGGGAATATGAGGGAAAGTTACAGGTACAGGAATAGGCCAGTTGCTATGGTCACAAGGCTTAGCAGCAAGAGGAGAACAGTGTACTCCCTCAGGAACCCAAACTGTGTATGTAAATAACTCTGAATAAAGATTGAATTAGGGAATATGGGGATAAGTTACAGGTACTGGAATAGGCCAGTTGCTATGCAGCCAAGGCCTAGCAGCAAGGAGGAGGACAGTGTATTCCTTCCCTCTGGAATCCAACCTCTGAATATTAACAGCTCTGAATAAAGATTGAATTGGGAAATATGGGGAAAATTTACAGGTACAGGAAGAGACCTGTTGCTATGGAGACAAGGCCTAGAAGCAAGAAGGAGGACAAGTACTCCCTCAGGAACCCAAACTCTGTTTGTAAATAAGTCTGAATACCAATTGCATTGGGAAATATGGAGCAAAATTACAGGAAATGGAGAAGACAGTTTGGTGAGTTCTTAAGAGGAAAATAAAAACCCCGGGCAACACTGGGTAAATATGCTAGTAAAAAATAAAATAAAAGTCCAGATATCAGATCCTAGGGTAGCTGCTGGGACTCTACCACCCAGAGCTTGGGATTTATTATTTTTTAAAATCTTCTTCTTGTTATTGGCTTTCAAGTCAGCTTTGACTTACGGTGACCCTATGAATGAGAGATCTCCAGGAGTCCTAGTCATCAGCTGCCCTGCTTGCAAACTCAGGGCTGTGGCTTCCTTGATTGAATCAATCCCCTTGTAATGCAGTCATCCTATTTTTCCTACTTCTTTCCACGTGCTGAGCACATCTTCTACAGTGAGTGATGTTGTCTTATGATATGTCCAACAGTTTCATTTTAGTCATCTTGGCTTCTAATAAGAGTTCAGGACTGATTTCTTCTGGGACCCATTCATTTGTCTTGTTGATTGTCCACAGAACTCTCCTCCAGCACCACATTTCAATCACAGAAGCAATCATAGAATCATAGACTTGGAAAAGACCCTAGGGGCCATCCAGTCCAACCCCAAGATGCATTGAATTTATTAGTTTTATTCACCAGCTTTCACACCCATACATAGAGATCAGAAATGCTATGGCATGGAATTATGAAGCTGCAGTCCAAAAATAAAAATAAATAAACTTCCCTAAGTTGTCTCAGTACCATGGTGAAAGTCTACTGCTGGCATCTGTTTTGGGGGCCCTTTGTTTACTTCAGGCACCACAGTATTGCAGAAAAATAGAGATCGAGACCCACGGAAAGGAAATTCAAAGTTTATTCAGCCGGCTGGGCTCAGTGGAATAGCTTCGAAAGACCGAAAAACCCCCCTTCATCAATTCACAATGCTTTATACATTTTTTGCTCAGTGTTATCTTTCGTACAGTGTCATCATGTCCGTACATGGCACCAGTTCAAGCTACAAGCTACATACTACAATAGACAATAGACCATTCTGTGGCTGTGCATTCTTTAATGTTGCAAGTAGAACTTCTACTCTACTTTGTTTCATCTTCCCCTTTCCTCCTCATTTCCTCCTTTTATGCTAAATTCTACACAGCAATTTAAGCATAATTACTTGGCTTTGGCCATTAAGCCTTGCACGTGTGAGCTTGGCCCATGAGAACATACCCAGCAATCACTGACATTCAGGGTGCTCAAGATCTGATTGACTAACTGGTGAAACCGATTCACTTCCCAGCCTCCCTGGCTCAACATCACTCCCATCACAAGCAACAATCCCCATATCCACATATTGTCCAGACCTGCAATACCACTGTCTGAAGTGATACAATATATAGCCAAGGCCTGCCTATACCTCCTATACCTCCTCCAACCCACAGTATTTTTCCCCACATTCAGGATCTGACCATATGTAGAGCGGTGCGTTTCTGGTAGCTACTGCAGTAGGGCCTAGTCCCAATCTTCTTTCCTTTCCAGATGGGGATCTGGCCGTGTGCCGGGTGTTCAGCTTCCCAGAATGTGAACACAGCAGGGCCTAGTCCCTGTCTTCCTTACTGCTTTTTGGTAATTTTCATCTTCAAAGGTTGTCCTATGATTGGGGCAACAGTCCAGTCAGTATGGGCCCTTTTTATCCTAGTGTAATGCACCCAAGGCCTCAACCCTGCTACCTTCACTGCGGTGGGGGTTGTCAATATAACCTGGTAAGGCCCCCTCCACCCGGGCCTGAGTGGCTCTCCTTTCCAATCCTTAACCCATACCTCATCTCCTGGTTGGAATGGGTGTGCTTGAGTCTGTAGGAGGGGAAGACGCTGCTCTAACATGTACTCCCTCATTTTACTCAGGACTTTCCCTAAGGTGCTAACCTCCTCCTGTAAGGCCATATTCCCCAATTCCTTTGTATCTCCCCTCAACCCACTCAAAATAGTAGGGGGTCGTCCATACATCAACTCAAAAGGGGGCAGCCCTGTGGTTCGATGTGGCGTACACCTTATCCTGAAAAGGGCTATGGGTAGGGCATCCGGCCACTTCGACCTCGTTTCTTGGCATAATTTGGACAACTGTGTCTTCAGGATCCGATTCATCCTCTCCACCTTTCCTGAACTCTGGGGTCGATAAGCACAGTGTAGCTTCCAGGTGATTCCCAGAGCAGTGGTTAAGTCCTTGATAACCTTGTGGACGAACGCGGGTCCGTTATCTGAGTCTATATGATGTGGTAGTCCGTATCGGGGGATGATATTTCGAAGCAGGGTCCGTACGACCTCCCTCGTTTCCTCAGGTGCAGGTGGGGTAGGCTTCCATCCATCCAGTGTAAGTACAAACAAAGACTAGGAGGTATAGGTTCCAGCTCGGGGCAATTCAGTGAAATCTACTACCAGCGATTCAAAAGGACTACTTCCTTGGTACTGTTGTCCTTCCACCATCTTCGGTCCCTGTTGAGGATTAGTTTTGGCACACAGCTGACACCTTGAGGAGACCAGGGCAGCAAATCCATGTATCCCATTAAGATAGAGTTTCCTTATCCAGCAGCTGCCTGCCTGCTCGGATTCCTGGAGGCACCGTGACATTTGCTCCTTCCAGCTCTCCTCGGACTTGCCCTTCTCCTGGGCTGAGGTGCACAGAGAAGCCAGCTCCTTCTCGGCTCTTGACACGGCCTCTCTGCTCTGGGCCAGTAGCTCTCCCTTCTCAAGGAGGTCCCTCTTCAGCTTCTCCACAGCAGCCTCCTGCATGGACCTGGAAGCCTCCAACAGCTTCTCCAGCTCAGATGCTCACTGCTTGTGCTGCACCACCTCCTGCTTTACAGCTTCCATCTCCGTTTGCCGCTCTTGCCCCGAGGCTGCCATGGCCTTCTCCAGTTTGGCAAGGGTGCTCTGGTGCTCCTTGCACTGCCGCTCCAGCTTCCCCATCTGGCCGCGCAGTGCCTCACACTCCTTCAGCTGTTTCTCATAGAGCTCCTGACTGGAAGCACACTCCCGTTCCTGAAGGCGCTTCTCCTCCTCCAGGCTTTTCAGGGAGAGGTCCTTGGAGTGCGCCAGGGACTTGATATTCTTCAGCTCTGCTCCCCGGTTCCTGGCCACCTCTTCCTGGAGGTCAGAGACCTCCACACAGTGCTCATTGGTGAGATTCTGCAGCTGGACCTCCAGCACTGCCTTGCCAGCCTTTTCTGTGGCTAGCTCTGCCCTGGCTCATTCCTCCTCCTCTGTCAGCTGCTTCGCTTCCTTGTCATGCAGAGCTAGCTCCCATGTCTGCTGCTGTGTGGCCTCCTCTAACTTGCTCTCCAGCGACTTCACCTGGGTAGAGGGCTGCTTCACCTCGTGCTCCTTCTCCTTCAGGGAAGACCTGATACTGGAGAGGCTCGACTGGTCTTTATGGCTGTACTCATCCAGTTGCTTCACTCTGGCCTCCAGCTCTGCTCTCTTGAGTTTCTCCTCAGCCAGGTCTCTGGTGGCAGCTTTGAGGGCCTGCGCTGCTTCATGCCCATCCTTTTTCATTTTTGTTGCATTCTGGGCTGCTTCTTGGTGAACAGCTGCCATCTCCTCCTGCAAAGAGGCAGTCTCAACTCTGAGCTTCTCCTTGGCACCCTCCACCACCTTGGCCTGGGAATGCGCAAGACACAAACTGGCCTGAAGCTCAGCCAGAGCTTCTTGGTGTTTGGTGCTCAAGTGCCCCATCTGTGTTTCCGCTTCTGCCACCTTTGCTTGCTCGACTTGTAATTTCTGCAGGAGCTGCTCCCGATCCCTGCTTAGGGCTTGGACTTTCTCTTCCAGCCTCCCACACTCGCCTGTTTCCCCTCTGGCAGCAGAGGACAATTCTGCCAGCTGCTGCTGAAGCTCCTGGACTTTGGTCCTGGATTCTTCCCCCCAGCTACTGCACCTGACCTTCTAGTGCCAGTCTCTTGGCCTTCTCCTCATCCATCTCCTGCCCCTTCTGCTTCCCCGCTTAGAGTCGGCCTTCTGAGTACTCAATGAGGCTGCCAACAACTCCACCTTCTTATGCATTCACCTGTAGCCTCCTTCTTGCTGGGCATCAGAGACCAGCTGGCTAACCTGTCTAAGTGGAGCCACTACTTCCTCTTCATCCCTGTTCACTTCTCCTTGGACTTCATGGGGGGGTGAGAGCTTTTCCTGTATTCCTTTGATCTCCTTAGCCTTTACCTTTGGCCCAGTTCTGAGATCATAGGCATCAGATGGACTAAGGGGGGGTGGATCCCCCTTTCAGGTCTGATAAGTCTGGATATAGAGCAGGGGGTGATGGCAGCGATGGTACTTTTTCTGGGTTTTTTCCTTCATCAGCACCATAACTTTACTGCATCGTTCCTTACATTTTGCAAGCCGGGGGGGATTCGGTTACTACTGTGTCCCATGCATCTATATAGGGGTACTGGTCTGGGTGTCCAGGGTTCCCTGCCACCACTGCATACACAGCCCCACCTTGAATGATGGCCATTCTACCTCACACAAGCTTCCCATTATCTAAACTTTGGCTGAAGGGGGATACTTCCCTCTTCAGGTAAACCAAGAGTTAATGAGGTGTTGGGGTTAGGTTACACTTTTTATTGTGGGCCAGCCTCACAGGTCACGGGGAGAGAATTGCCCAATCAAGGGGAAAGAAGTGCACAGCTTCAAGATGCTTTGACGGAGAAGTTATAAAAATCCTTGAGAGACCATGTGGGAGAGAAACAACAACAAAAAACCTCCTAGAGATAAAATCTGTGCTAGTCACAGGCTGCTCCAAAGAGTACCTATTGCCAGATACCCAAAGAGAAGAAGAGCCCTTCTCTCCCCCCTTGCCTCACCCCCCTCTTCAGGCTGATGAGTAAGAGAGAGAGAGAGAGAGAGAAGAAAACAGTACCTCAGTGAGACTCAACGGGGTGCCAGTCTGCAACATTCACTTCATCAGTAAGTACTTAGAGCAAATTCCAGCCAGCTCTGGCTGCTCAGCACTGATTGTAGAAAGTAAGGGGGGGGAATGCCAACTGGTTACTCACGATGCCAGAGTTTTGCAGCTTTAAAAATCCATCTCCCCTGTAAAAGCGGGAAGTGGAAAATCCAGAAATCACTCATTCCTAAAGAGTGGCTTTGTATGACCAGGGCAGCCATCCTCTGCTACCAAGAATCCCTCTCTCTCTCCCCACTCCCTGCTTGATTCCTTGCAGGACACAAAGGGACAGAGAGAGTGAGAACCGAGAAGCCTGCTTTCTGTAATTTAACTCTTAACTCTCCAATGTAAACCCTTTCTTGAATTTTTTCAGCATACATTGGAGCGGTGTTTGTCAGCTACCGCCCCCACCCATTTTCCTTCCCGTTGGTAACAACACAAAGTAGGTTGGGTCAGTTGGACTGTGGGTAAGGGGTCCCAACAGTCCAACACAACAGGGTTTTAGACAGTCACACACATGCATCGACCTAGGCACCTGGACTCTCAACGGTATGTACTAAGAACTGCGATGCCAGTCACATGTTCTTTCACCCAAACAACACAGCCACCCTCCTTTTCCCATTCTCCTAAGGAGTCCTGCAGTTTCAGTAGCCCCTCTCTGGGGCCACTCTACTAGGGCAGGTCCTAAGGGGGTGATAAAGCCCCTCTTCTCCCCTTTTCACACACTTTGCAGGGAGGCACTTACCTGAGGCTGTGTCTATGTTGAATTTCCAAACCGTCCTGGGTTCCCAATCTGGCAAACCAATCCCCTGCTCCAGCGCCCTCACAAGGAGGACCGTCCGAAAAAACGTCGGGGTGCCCAAGGTCCCTGTCAGTTAGGGCTTTGGGTACCGGGGAAGCGGTGGCCATTTAAGTGGGCAAAAGGTCCTCAGATCCCGGACAAGGAGCCCCCAGAAAATGTTGCAGAAAAATAGAGATCGAGACCCATGGAAAGGAAATTCAAAGTTTATTCAGCCGGCTAGGCTCGGTGGAATAGCTTCAAAAGACCGAGACACACCCCCTTCATCAATTCACAATGCTTTATACATTTTTTGCTCAGTGTTATCTTTAGTACAGTGTCATCATGTTCGTACATGGCACCAGTTCAAGCTACAAGCTACATACTACAATAGATAATAGACCATTCTGTGGCTGTGCATTATTTAATGTTGGAAGTGGAACTTTAAATAGAAGCTGGATGGCTGGATCCAGCTTCCATTTAAAGGGGGTGTGATGGGGTGGTTCTGGGAAATTAAAGTAGTAGCATAACCTTTATTGTCAGAATCAGGATAAACCAATGGAAACGGGGTACCCAGCAGAGGCTCTGACCCCTAGCTCTTTTGCAAAATGGCCTTCTGGTTTCTTTATTTTGTCCTGCAATTTCAGATGAGAGCTTCAAGATTCTAATGAACAGTAATTATGGGTGCAACATTTAATCAGTGAGTTTGCAAGATTAATCAATTAAAAACACTTAAAAGGGTGCCTCCAATTAATAGGGCTGTTGTTGTTTTTATTGTTCATATAAGTACATATTTAAAATGAACATCTTATACATCTCACTATATACACATCCCACTATGTTCTGTGCTTGTTAGGCCTCATCTGGACTACTGTGTTCAGTTCCAGGTGCCTCATTTTAAGAAGGCTATAGAGAAGTTGGAACAGAGAAGAGCAATGAGAATGGTAAAAGGCATGGAGTAGAAAATATATGAGGAAAGGTTGAAGGCACTGGGCATGTTCCGCTTAGTGAAGGGAAGACTGAGGGGTGGCACAACTGCACTTTTTAAATACTTCAAAGGCTGACACAAGAGTCACATACAGGCTTTTTCTCTGCTGCATCAGAGGGAAGGATCAGGTTTAGCAGTTTGAAATTGCAAGAGAGTAGATTTCAACTGGACATTAGAAGGAACTTGACAGTAAGAGCAATTTGACAATGGAACTAATTGCCTAAAGAGGAGATGAGGTCTCTTTCTTCAAAGGGAAGATATCTTTTTGAAAAAATGACAGCACAGCTTCCTGTTGGGGATACTTTAGCTGGAGATCCTTCATTGAGCAGGAAATTGGACTTGATGGCCCATGAGGGCTCTTCCAACTCTATGATTCTGTGATTCTAAGATATATCATCTCCTGTTCAGAAGAGAAGGTGAGAAATTATTTCTAAGGTACTTGCTGAAATTTTGGACTCTGTGAATAGTGGACCTGCAATTGCAGTCTTATCTTTAAAAATATGTGAAATGGTGTGTAGCTGCTTTGGGTGCATTCCTGATACAGAGAGGATCTGTGAGCTATCAATATGACATTGTTCATAGACTCATTCTTCTTGGGAAAAAATGGGTGTCCCCATTGGCTGCCTCTCCTTTAAAATTTGCTAAATATCCTACATACACACACTTTTGTGGGAGATAAATGGCCCCATGAAATTCTAGCCTTGCTAGAACCTTCATTAGAACAACTTCTTCATAAGCATATTTATTTGATTAATTACTTAATCAATCCACTAGTCCTTATAACTTTAAGCAGCTAAAATTTGTTCCACTGTGTGACAGCTCTAATAATGGAGGTACATGAGATCCTGAGTTTCATTGAGTTCTTTCCTGTAACTACACCCTCCAGATCTTTGTGCATGTGGATTCTTCCCTCTTGTGTATGGATGGGACCACTTGGTTACATGCACTCTTAGAAATGAGACCTGTGGAACTGTGACTGCTTTTAAAATAAGCGTATCGACATTTATTATATGTTTCTGCAGAACTCCATTGGTGGAGGGAGGTTAGACCCTTCTTGCTTTTGCAGTGGAGAAAGGTGTGACAACATTTTGCACTGAGGATCATGTGCCCACAGGGAACTGTTGTGGTGGAGCAGAGAGTTAAAACCATCAAATTAGGAGGGTTAGCTAACACCCCAGAGAACAAGATCAGAATTCAAAATGACCTTAACAGATCAGAGAACAGGGCCAAAACTAACAAAATGAATTTCAACAGGAAGAAATTTGAAAAAATATGAAATGCACAGATATAAGATGGATGAAATCTAGCTTGATAACAGCACATGTGAAAGGGATCTAGGAGTCTTAGCAGACCGCAAACTGAATGTGAGTCAACAGTACGATGTGGTAGCTGAAAAAGACAATGCAATTCTAGGCTGCATCAATAGAAGTATAGTATCTAGATCGAGAGAAGTAATAATGCCACTCTATTCTGCTTTGCTCAGACGTCATCTGGAATACTGTGTCCACTTCTGGGCACCACAGTTCAAGAAGGATATTGACAAGTGGGAACATGTCCAGAAGAGGGTGACCAAAATGGTCAAAGGTCTGGAAACTATGCCCTATGAGGAGCAGCTTAGGAAATTAGTTATGTTTAGTCTGGAGAAGAGAAGGTTAAGAAGTGACATGAGAGCTATAGTTTAATATTTGAATGGATGTCATATGAAGGATGGAGCAAGCTTGTTTTCTGCTGCTGTAGAGATTAGGACATGGAACAATGGATTCAAAATATAGAAAAAGAGATTCCATCTAAACATTAGGATGAACTTCCTAATGGGTAGAGCTGTTCAACATTGGAATATGCTGACTCGCAGTGTGGTGGAGTCTCCTTCTTTGGAGGTTTTTTAACAGAGGCTGGGGGGGCCATCTGTCAGAAGTACTTTGATATTGGATTCCTCCATGGCAGGCTTCAACTCAGCGGCCCTTGTGGTCTCTTCCAATTCTATGATTCTATGATTTGAAATGTGTTCCCTTCTCATCTTATATAATTTCTTCCTTCCTTGTGTAGACTGAAACTGATCTGAATCCTATGAGCAGATCCCCACTAGAGTAGACCCACTGATTCAATTGTTGAATCCTGAGTCATAACACAGGTAAATACCACTGATTCAGTGGGTCTGCTCTAGTAGGGAATAATAGTAGGACCCTCTTTGTCCTTTTCCTTCCGTCTCCCAAACACATACACTTGGCCCTCCACATTCACTAGGGTTAGGGACACAGGACCTTCACACAAGTGAAAAATTCACAAATAACAAAATTTGTGTGTCTGTGGGAAGGGGGCTGAGGCTTGGGTGGGGAAAGTGGATATCGAGGATCTAAATCAGGTCAGAGAAAAGAGATGGTTGGCATGGTGTTCCTGTACTTCCTCTCTCTTGCCCATCTCCTTCCTTGTGTGTGGGGGGGGCATGGATACAGGGGTTGTGGTGCTGAGAATTTGGGCAGACAGCCATCCTTAGCTGGCCAGGCAGAGACTGGTAGAGGAAGAAGAAGACCAGAGGTGGGTTTTTAAAGGGCTATGAGACCTGATAGGAGCCACCAAGGGTAAGGTTCCCCCAAAAAAGAAGCACCTGAGGTGAGAGGGCAGGGGTTGGGGAAACTCGCAAATAGTCAAATCCATGAATGTCAAACCCGCAAATGTGGAGGGCTCACTGTGGTTAGCTAGCCAATGGCATCCCCAGTTACTTTTCCAACTCCCATAATAAAGTATTCTCTCCCTTTCCTTTAAACTGGTCTATGATGTATAACCTAGAATCTCACTTCAGTGAATCTCCTTGTATGCTGTGGTCTCATTTTTGTTCTCTCATCCCACCCACCCACCCACCCACTCTTCTTGCTAGTACTGGCTAGGACTGAAAACTGGAAAGGGCTCTTGTATGTTTAATGGTTGCATAGAAGAGGACATTTCAACAGTGGCAGCTTGTTACTGGGCCACAAGAAATACCTGCTGAAATTGTTTCTGCCACCCAACCAGTTACCCTCTCTTTCATGGTTGCCCTTCCCCTCACAGTGGCCAGCATTTGTAATTAGAAAAATCACTTCAGAATACGTAAGGTGGATTGTGAGATGATGCAACAATGGGCAAATCTACAAGGCTACGCTTCACTCAGGTAAGTGATGGCATGGGTAAAGCCATTCCTGCACTAGACTCTTATAGTGCTATTATTCCACTTTGAATATCTTATGGAATCCTGGGGTTTGCCTCAAAGGCCCCTCCCTAAACTGCAAACCCCAGGATTCCATAGGATGTTCAAAGTGGAGTAGTAGCACTATAACAATCTCATATGGAAATGGCCTAAGTTAATCATTGCAAGGTAAACTGAATGTAGTCTTTTGGTCCTAATCCATGGCAGGGAGATAGTTAACACATGCACAGATTTTTGTTTGTCCCCAGGTGATATTTGATCTACACTCCTAAACAGAGATTTGATCTGAGCAGAACAGTGCCAAAATCATGAGTCTGCCACATTCAGAGCAGTGGAAAATATCCAAATAAAATAGCTCTGCTAATTTGAACTTCCTTATAAGCTCCTACATAGGGGCCTTCAATTACACTATAAATATTCAAGCCTTTCTCCTCCTCTCTATAGGAAAGTGTAGGTATGAAAGTATTGCTTAAGTTTTACCCACAATTCCAGTTAATAACATCTTAAGGGGATGGGGAGCTTTGGCTTCCCAGAGGGTCACTTTGAAAGCCAAGTACAACTTAAAACAACACAGGTTGCCTGGACCTTTTTTGTATCACACCACTATTTTCTATATACTTATTGGTATAGTGTGTGCCCACAAGGGTGGGCAAATTCTGGGTCTCCAGATGTTGGTGAGCTACAATTTCTATCTGTCCTAGCCAGCAGAGCCAGTGACAAGGGACAGTGGGAGCTACATTTGCGTAGCCAAATATTGACCATCCCTATAATAAATGCATCCATTGGGGGTCTAAAAATCTACATATCTCTGCATGGCAAGAAGAAGAGAAACTGTGCTTTTGCAAGTCTGACCCTGATTTTGAGGGGGCTCTAGGCAAAGTGGCATCTGGTGGGTCCCTTAAGAACTGACCCTTTCATTAGGTAGGGTGAAATAACTCTCTCAGGTGGCAGATGTTAAAGCTCAGCAACAGTAACCCCTTGACCTGTTTGAGCTCCACACCCTTTGGCCATTTCTGCCCTACATTGTTATAGTGCTATGATTCCACTTTCAACCTCCGGTGGAATTCTGGGGTTTGTAGTTTACTGAAGCCAAAGAGCTCTTTGACTAAGAATTCTAAATGCCCCTCCTTAAACTTTAAACTCCGGGATTCCATTAAGGTTGTTGAAAGTGGGAAAATAGCACTATAACAGTGTTACCCTGAAAATCTTACCCCAGAGGGACACCTCAATATGCTCCAAATGATGTGGAAAGTAAGCTCAATGGAGCACAAGCAACAGCAATGCGAGAGGCAGGGTAACCTAGCAAGATCTTTTACCCAATTTTTACGAGGTCAGGCTCAGTCAGAAATCACACAAAAAGGTCCAATGAATGACTTTATTGAACAGTAATAGCTCTCATCAATGCAAACATGCACACGCACATCCAAGGGCTAAAAGAAATAAAGAGTGGAAATAAAATAGAGGGATTGTTGAAGGATTCGTAGTTTGGGCAATATTGCACCTTTTCCTGAAGTCCTTGGTCTGGGAAGCAGCAAAAGAAACGGAACTCAGCGAAAAGACACTGAGGAGATTGCACGGCTATCAGGAGGGGGGACCAGTCAGTTGGTATGACCGGGAAGCATATTCTCTTCTCTTCTGTTCTTTAAACTAGTCCAAAAACGAGGACTATTCGTAGGAAAAATTTACTTTGAAGGCAAATCCTTCAGCAGCAGAAGAAAACAACTCCACACCTGGCATTTTCTTGGATATCGGAAGATAACAAGGTGTCATCTAAGAAACAGGATCTTCCTCCAATTTGAGGCTGCAGTGTGAGTTTCTGGAGATGGATTTGATAAGATTTTATGGCTTCCAGTGCCCAACTTTCTGGAAACACTCTTACTCAATTCAAGTTGACTCCTTAAAAGTTGATGACCTTTTGTCCACCATGGGTTATCACAACATGAGGTCTCCTGTGGCTACGTGACTGGGGAGCTTACTGGCCTGACCTGGTTCGTTCAATCGTACGACTGTAATTGCCTACGTGCACATCCGGGTGACCTCTGTGGTGGGTTAAATTAATTTTATATCAAAGTTGTTGACCCTGGGACAGGGTTTACCAAGGAGGCAACAACAGTGTAGTGCAGAAATGGCCCCTGTTGGTGTGGTAGAAGATTTCCTTCCTATCATGTATGGTAGGGAGTGCTATTCCATTTCCACTATTAAACTGAGGATCCAGTTATTGTCTGAATGTGGACTGGAACCAGGAAGGCTATCTGGTCCTTCCCTACAAGCAGCAAAATTTTTTGAGCTGAAAGGTCATAGGATCTTTCCTGCCTTGCTGGGACTCCTCTGTATCCTTTCAGTAGGAACAATATACTGGGTGAGGATATGTGAGAATGCCTTGTCTGGTGTGGCATCCCAGTTGTGGAATGCCCTCCCTTTTGAGGCCTGTTTAATGCCAATGTTGGCTTCACCCCAGTGCCAAATTAGGACTTGGCTTTCTACAAAAGCCTTTGGAGCCTAACAATTTTACCCAGACAAGCATACACACATAGGTTTAAACTGTTTTGACTTTTTAAGTTTTTCAGTTGTTTAATATGTGTGGTAGTATGTTCACATTATTCTTATTGTTAACTTTGAACAGTCTCACAACTCTTTTTCAGATAACGCAACTATAGCACTGTGATCCTACTTTCTGGTTGAGAATTGTGAATATTCCTCCCTAAACTGCAAATCCCATGATTCCATAGGATGTTTCCAGGGCTGTTAAAGTGAAAATATAGCTCTGTACTTGTGCAATGTGAAAGGGCAGTCTCGCAACTATCTCAATTAGTGTGAATGCATGCTCAGTTTAATGTGTTAGTATGACAATTACTGCAATTGATAATTTGTAACAGTTCATAGACCAACTGCTTTTCTGTAGCATAGGCTGGGATTCAAAGGGTTTGTTTTAGCAAAAAAACTGTGTTTATCAGTGGAATTGGGAGGGGGAAATTGGAGACTGTATACTTTGCAGATGGTTAACAGCTTATCCTAACCCGCCCTGTCTAGTCAACTGTAAGTTTTGATGGTTTTAAAATAAATTTTAATATTCCCATAGATTTCAGACTCCTTTTCCCCCCTGTATCTTCAAAGCCTGCCCTGGAACGTTAGGATGAAAAGGAAAGAAAGTAATGTCATGTTCCTAGCATGACATTGGATTTAGGCTTTAGACTGAAATCCTGTATATACTTACCTGGCAGTAAGTCTCTTATGATGCATGTTTCTTAAGAGGTATGAGGTACATCTCAAGAAACATGCATAGGAATGTATTGCAAAAGTCCTTTAGAAAAAGAAAGGAAACTGTATTGTACAGAAAGCAGATTGATGTTTAATTTTCCACTAAAATCACTTGAGTTTTTCAATACTTAGCTCTGGCCAAGTCTTTTCAACATCATTCCCAAGGTATATTATTGGGTTAGGTTTGAGATTTACCATTAAACTCTCTGTTTCAATTTTTTTTTTCATGAGGGTGAGTCAGTGTCTTGGTGTTATTTGAACTACATATATTTTAAATTTAATGCATAGCATTTCTTCACCTCACCTAGGCCTTTTAATTTCTTCTCATAAATTATGCCTTATTATCTAATTAGTTTGGTTATTTTAGCCAAATTTATGAGCAGGTGATGTGGCCAATTTGTTACATACCCATAAAGCTATGCCCTTTTTTATTGTTGTAAGAGTTTTTCCAATGCATGCCTTAATTCCATGGGCTTGAGACATACTTTCCCAGGTTAATGCAGCATTATTAAGAAATTGATTAGTATAATAAAAGTTGGAGACATACACATAGTAAATTATCTAATTTACTATTCTGTCCTACTTTCTTGCAGCATTATCCTAATTTTCATTCACATCCGATACTATAACTATACTAATTAAAAAATCACGTGAAGTACCTAAATCAAGTCTGGATATAGGGAAACAAGTTAAATGAGCTCTTAATGTTGCCCAGAGACCTGCCAAAACAATTTTTAGAATACATAATTCCTGAGCACACTATAAAAATAACTTCACAAAGTATAGCTACAGCGTACTGTTTCATTATGCTACCTTGCTTCTCAATTTGTGCCAATGACAGCTGAGAAAG
The DNA here is from genome assembly GCA_948474755.1 of Ctenosaura bakeri. Lineage (NCBI taxonomy): Eukaryota > Metazoa > Chordata > Lepidosauria > Squamata > Iguanidae > Ctenosaura > Ctenosaura bakeri. The sequence goes on along the minus strand of CAOLHI010004431.1, from coordinate 33,956 downwards.
AACTCATTTTGCTGACCATAACTAGGAACATTCATGTCCTTAGTCCAGCAATGGTGATTCATGAGAGAGACCTCTGGATCACTTCCCAGATTTGCCAAGCAGTTGAGCAAAACCAACAGTGCCAAGCATAGGGAAAGGCTTTTCCTTCGTCTTAGAGCACATATTTTGCATGCAAAACGTCCCAGGTTGATTTGGGGAAGACTGCAGCTGGAATTCCTAAATTACTGCCAGTCAGTCAATGTAGAACAGAGGTATGCAACTTGTGGCCCTCCAGATGTTAGTTGACTGCAAATCTCATAATCTCTCACCATTGGTTTTGCTAGTGAGAGGTAACAAGAATGTTACCAAGCTGTACATGGTTTGATTGGTGAAATATGATTTAATTGGCAAAATATATTAATTGGCATAAATATAAAACATTCCTGGTATAGCTGAATGGCCAAGCTGGATAAGAGGAAAAGGCTAGCCAAACACAAGCAAAGACAATGGGCTTGTAGTTAGCCTTAACAATTCAACCTTTAGACAATAGTATCTGGAAGACAAGACAACTAATTGTCTTAACTCTGTTCCCTCTGACCAAGCATGTTTTCTTTTTGTCCTCACACTTGTCTGACAAGTACCAAGCTATCAGGATAACCGTTAGCCCTTTGTCTTCTAATACTAAGGCCATTAGCTCATTCCAGACCTCATTGTTCACTCTGCAAACTCCATTGTTTACACTGCCGGGGAGTCATTAATACCCTAGCCCTACAGGCAGAAACAGGGTATTTAAAACCCACGGTTTTGGCCAGTCATTCTCAGTACACTGATTGCTAGTTGCCACTCTGCCACTCTGATTTCTGATTGTGAACTGTCCTTAGACTTTTGTCAAGGCCACACTGCTGCTTCTTTGCTGCTCTTCTGGATTGGTAAATGTTACCCACTTCATCCTGAAATCTCACTATCCAAAATTTTCTTCCCTTTTCCTTCAGTTGGCCTTGGATGATTCCATGACTGCTTGGATCTTGTGTGCATGACTGCAATTCCCCCAATAAAACACATTAAGCTTACCCCCCACCCTTGCAGTCCTCCTGTTTTGAGCTAATAATTCTCCATCATTTCACAGAGGTACTGGCATTGCAGTTGGACCCCTGAGTCACCCACATTTCTGGGTAACAAGAACAGCAGCCCAACAAGATGTGGAGGACCAGAATTGCCCACCTGTGGTGTAAATAATACTGACCTAGATGGGCTTGTGGACTACTGCATGCAAGAATCTCTGGGTGCAATTCTTAAATAATAAAAGAGCCTCAACCAATCTACAAAGGTTGGGACAGAGAGCCATAGCAAGTTTATAAATGACCAAGTTGTCTCATCAAACCAATCTTCAACCATAGCTGAGAAGAGCTTGGATTAACTCCAAGATGCCCAGTGGGAGATTATGGAAGCTATAGTTCAAAGCCCTGGCTGAAACAAATAGAGAAGAGTACTGGCTCCCCTTTCCAAATTCCAGCATGAGTTCCTTCATATGCTGCCAGGTAGGAAGACAGAAGACAATGCTGATATAAAGAGAAACTGGAGCATGGACTCATCCCACGTGTAACAAGAAATCTCATGTTATACTGGCAAGTCTATACAAAGGAAAATAATTATGATACATGATGGAGAAACAAGCAGGTATTAAATTATCATTGGCTAACTGTGCTTTATAAAGTGTTTACAATATTTCTGTTGGTTTATTCTATTTTCATAAGCTGGAGAGCAATGAGAAATGATACTGAAAATCATCATGATGTCATTTTGGCTCAAAAGATGTCTTGGAAGTGCTGTTCATTTTTCATATTACTTAATGCTGTGTAACTCTTAATATCTTAGCCTGAAGAACTGCATTCATTTTCTCCCCTTTAACTAGGTTGGAAGTAGAGAAAATGTAGCCTCCAAAGTGCTCCCCCCACAGGAAATTTTTTTCCAGTGATTCTTCACCCCAGAATGGCCCCAAACTACCTGAAACCACACATACAAACCTGGGAGTTTCACTCACCCATCCCAGAGGCACAAGCACCTACAAAACAGAGGGAAAAAACCAGCCCAAATGAGCTGTAAAATAAAAAAAATGTTGTCCAAAAGTGACGTTGTGTCTTTTCTGGGGCAGTCAGGAAGCAGGGTGGCCTGTGGGGAAGTCTGAAAATAGGACCTTCACCTCCTGCTAATCTGCCCACACCAGTTCCCTGAAGCCAAGAAGTCAATGATGTAAGGTTGAAAATCTGTCAGTGAAAGTCAGGACAGCTGTTACTTCAATGTGCAAATGTGAAGAGTAACAGATTTTTTTCACCCCAACAGAGATCATTGTGTTGGTCTGCAGCATCAAAACCAACAAAGAATCTTGTGGCACTTTCAAAACTAGCACATTTTTATTTGGCACACATTCTTATGAATGCCAATCCACTTCACCAGATGCACCTCTATGAAAATATATGCCAAATAAAATTTAAAACTTGGTAGCCTTTAAGAGCCCATGAGATTCTTCTGTTGTATATTCTAAGGACACATTTGTTGTTGCTGTGTGCCTTCAAATCATTTCTGACCTGGGGCAACCCTAAGGAAAACCTAAGGGTTTTCTGGAGCTGAGACTGTGTGAGGGTACCTCAGTGGGTTTCCATGGCCTAGCAGGGAATTGAACCTTCATCTCCAGGGTCATAGTTCAATGCTGAAATCTCCATTATTTGCACCAAAGTATTATTCCCTTTGCCCAGTTTCATATCTACCTGTCGTTAACCTTGTTGCCACCAAAGAACAACTTAAAGAAGACTTATTTGTTGTTAGTTCCCAAGCAGGCTCTGGGTAACTGACAGGCTAATGAGAAATGGCTTCTTAAGGGATGAATGCTGTATTTCTTTATATGAGTATTTAATTATGTTTTGCTTTTAGCATTATAGCCTTCTTGTTGTTTTTAATCACTACCTTTCTAAAGATCTCTTTTTACCTTTATTTGTTTTACATTGTTGTGAGCTGCCTTTAAGCTATGTGCTGGCAGAAAGGCATGAGAGGACAAACAAACAAACAAACAGGGAAGATGGATGATTCTGGTGTCGATATCTATTCTCCCATGTGTTTATGTGAGGTTCAAGGAGTTTCTTCAGGATTCTTGGTAGTTCAAAGGAAAGCTTTATCTTCCCAATAAATTGCAACACAACAATCTTTTATTACATCCCGGGGAAGTAGCAATGTTATTTTTCCATGGTAGAAAGACAGAAAGAGTCTGGTGCCCATTTCCACCCTACACTGTGATACACCCTACACTGTGACCCTACACTTTCAACATCCTATGGAATCCTGGGGTTTGCAGTTTAGGGAGGGGCCTTTAGAATTCTCAGCCAGAGAACTCTTTGTTTTCAGCAAACTACAAACCTCAGAGTTTCACAGAATGTTGAAAGTGCAAGTGTAGTGTGGAAGTGGGCTGGTGGCACCATAAATTCTAAAAGACTTGTTGTGCTAGAAGCATGTGTGGAATGGGGCCGGCTCTGTAGATGTAGATGTAGATGTAGACTGAGATTCCACATGATTTTGTGTGCATATGTTACCTCACCGGCATACCCTATCCTGGGGACTATAAATTTGATATCAAATATGCCCATCATGCCAGAGAGGTTGCCCAAATGGGTACGTAGACAAAGAGGATGAATGACTGAAAATACGTCAGGCCAGGAAAATCCCTAGTCGCATTCCCCTAGGAGACCTCAGACTAAACACGTCCACATGGACAAAGGGTCTTCAGTCACGAATAGCCAACTTGAGGGGATGATTGGGTTTTCCCCAGGTTGAGCAACTCCAACTTTAGAAAAGTCCTACACTGCAAGGTCCATTGGCATTAACCAATCATGCAAGCTACCAAGTTGCTATTGTGCAGCATTTCTCCCTTTATTTTGGCCATTGTTCTTCCCAGGAGAGGGCCTGCTCTTGAGGTACATTTTTCCCTATAAGTAGTTCCAGTTTTTGAGGATCTCTTTGGAGAACTCTCTGGCACACTAGCAGACCAGCACTCTGTTAGTCAAGTGATCCCCTCAGCCGCTTCTCTTCGCTGAGCTCATTCTTCTAGCCGCTTCCTGGACTGAAGACTTCAGGATAGGTGCAGTATCACCACCTTTACACTCTCTCCATTGAATCCCCTATCAATTTTCACCTCTTTCCTTTCTCAATAGGCCTTGTGTACATGAGTGAGTGAGTGCGTTGGTGGATGAGAACACATTTATTAATAAAATCCATTTATTGGTACCTTTGTCTGGCTTTTCACTTGCCTTGACCCTGTAAAAACTGGGTAAAAGGTCTTGCTGGGTTACCCTGCCCCTCGTTCAGCTACAGCCAGTGCTCCGCTAATTTCCCCCATCTTTGCATTTTTGGAGCAAATCACAGTGTCCCCCAAGGGACTCCCAGAAGTTAGGGTAACATATACTCTCCAACTGTAAAAATCTGGCAGGGATAGTTAAAATTAATTTTCTATTAACCCATTTCCCCATTGCTTTTAAAGTGTCCCAATTGTTTTCTCCTCCTCCCACTTTCCTCTGTTGTCCTCAGCTTACTTCAGCTGGTGCAAAGTGAGCTCAAACTGCAAAAGTAGTTTTCAGAATTTTTCCCTTCCCTTTACACTCAGGCAAAAGGAAACTGTTGCAGCCTCTCCCAACTTGTGTGTTTTTCCTCATTAATAATTTTTTCTATCTTGAGCGCACTCTGATATTGCTTGGCTGCATGTGTCCCAATTTTCATCTTGAAATTTTGAAGGGTATTTATTTATTGCATTTATATGCTGCCTTAGCTCCTAGAGTGGAACCCAAGGCAGCTTTCAAAAAAGTTAAAAAACATTAAAAACATTTTAAATAATTAAAAACATTAAAAACATAAAAATATAAAAACTTACAACAAATGTTTTAAAAACAGATGAATAAATAAATAAAAAGCTTCCCTGCTCATGCCTTAAAAATCTGCTTGAAAAGAAATGTTTTTGTCAGCCAGTGAAAAGAAAGTAGGGAGGGGGCCAGCCCAGTCGGTTAGGGACAGGGAGCAGGGGGGCAGCGATATTTTTGGGGTGTCCCAGCCTGCAGCCATGCCTCTGCATGTCCTGGCCATGCTCCCACACACTGCAGCCATGCCCTCACAGACAGTGGACATGCCTCTTGCACCATAGCCCTGCCCCTTCCCGCCCGCCCCCACGCTCCAAGCTCCACCACTGGGCCAGCCTAGCCTGCTGTGAAAGAGTATTCAACAGGGTAGGGACAGCTACAGACAAAGCTCTTTCCTGTGTCTTTATCAGGTGAGCCTGGGATGGTAGCAGGATCGAGAGAAAGCGTTCCCCTGCTGATTTTAGAGCCCTGGCAGGTTCATAGAGGGAGACACTGTCTTTCAAATATGTGCATAGCAATTCATGGGCAATTTCTCTACAGCTCCTTTGTCACCACCTCCATCCATGAAGAGAAGCAGACTTCAACCAATTCTTAGGAGAAGAGCTGTTCAGAAGCGGAACATTCTGCCTCAGGAGTTAAAGGCCTCCTCTTCACCGGAAGTATTTAACCAGAGGCTGGATGGCCGCCTGTCAGGAATGCTGTGATTGTGTTCTACCTTGCAATGTGCACCAAACAGATATTTCAACTTTCATGGGCCCTCCAATCCTATGATTCTACGACCCATGTTTCTGAAGAAGAACTTAGCATCTCTAAGTATTCTATAGTAAGGAAATCTCTTTCCTGTTTTGTTCTGTTTTACTCCATTTAGAAATCCAAAATACAGTGATAGTTCCATGTTTCCCTTGTTCCTCCATTATTTCACTACAGAGTTTTTGGGGTAGAGGTAGAAACAGATGGTTTCTATAGATACAGTATCATCCTAATGTGAAGTACAGGCCTATTTCACATGATATAATACTGAAACCCTTAAATTTGCAGTACTAGTGGCCTGGTTTGCTTTAGTTCTTCATCATTGTTTCAGAGCATTTTACTATAATTGTTTCAAGCAGCTTGCATATACACTGGACTTCTTTTTGATTCTGTATGTTATTTTAGCAATGTTTACATTAAATAATGAAGCAATCTAGAAACCACTCGCTCATTAGAAAAGGGACTACTTGTAAGTGCTTTTAAGACCACAGCCAAGACTGCAGAAGACATATTTCTCTGTTCAAACCTAACTACACTTAATCCTGGTGAAATTAATAGAGAAAAAAGTGGTTTCTAAGGCAATGGAAATATTTAATGGTAATCATAACATGCACTTGCATTCTTGAAGATGAGAAACAAAGCATTGGCAAAAATTAATGTATTATATTAATGGCAGTAATAGTGGAATGGAAATATGGAATGGTGTACAGAGGGATACCACTCCCAAGAAGGTATACCCCTAGCTGAGATCACCCAGTCTGTGATACCAAATTAAACAAAGTATGTCAATGAAATCATACAGATTAAAAACAGATGAGTATTGCGAGATGCTCACAAAAAATAAATCTCCCTGTACATTGCATACAATGGAAGGTCAGACTCAATTCTCATCCAAACAAAAGCTGGTGCATGAATTTCGAATATTAGATGGAAACTGAGTTTTAATTAGAACATCTTTAAAAAACAGAGAAACTGCAGCACCAAAGTAGACAAAGACCTGTCCTGCATTGATTCAGTCATTCATAAAGGAATCAAAAATAGAACTACCAAAATGATATTGGTGACTATTTCAGTTAGTTATCCAGTAAAGGTAAACAGCAGGAGATGAAGGATAAAAGACAGTACTTTTTGCACAGTGCTTCTTTAAACTATGGGATTCATTTCCACACGGTGTGTGATGGTTTCCCATCTGGATTATTTTAATGGGGTGTAAGATAAAATTCATGGAGGGTATATCTCTCAGTGGCTATTGGCCTTGATAATTGTATGTTACCTCCAGTATCAGAGGTAGACGGCTTATATATTCTAGCTGGGGAGGAAAACAAGAGTGGAAAGTTAAATACTGTGCTCATTTGTGTTGCCAGATTGATAACTGGAGATAACTCACGTATCTTTAACAGTTGTGTAAAAGAAGGAATTTCAGCAAGTGTTGCTTGTTCCCTGGTTGCCTGTTGAGCAAGACCTGCTGAAATTTTCCCTTCTACGCCAGTATTAAATGTCCAAGAGCCTGCTCCAATTTTCAGTCTGGCAACCCTATGCTCATGTGCTGTGCATGTGCATTTCACATAGGCATTTTTGCATTAATCAGACTTGAAGCAATGTAACAACTCTGAAGAACTACCATAACAATGTAAATGTTTATAATCACACCTTACATAGACAAAGGGTAGATGTAACACACACCCTAGTCAGATTAAAGCTACCAAGCACAATTCAGCTGAATGAAGTGCTTAATCCCCTTGATTTCAGAGATAAGATCACACTTGGTTTAAAATCTCACAATTTGTCAAAATCATATCCTGCCCACAGTTTTTTAAAATATGTGCTAGCTAAGGAATTTAACACATGAGAAGTGATCAGCTTCATAGACCCACCAGGTTGGTTCACACAATCAGAGCAGACCCACTGAAATCAATGAAATAAGTTCACTGTACATTATTAACATCATGCCCTCTACCTGTCCCAGTTTGGCAAGGACAGTTCTGATTCATCGCCTGTCCTCCTCCTCCTTCAGCTGCTTTTAAAGTGCCCCAGTTTCTCTCTCCTCCTCCCACTTTTCCCTTTGTACTCAGGTTACTTCAATTGCTGCAGACTGATGTCAATGTGAAAACCTAGTTTGCACCCAGTTAACTCAGCAGGGGGAAGAGAGGGAAGCATGCCAAATGTGGCCCTTCCCAATAGACTCAGGCACTAGCAAACTGCTGCAGCCTCTCTTAGCTTCTGTGTTCCTCCTCACTGATAACTTTTGCCATCTTAATCACAGTCTGATGTTGTTTGGCTGCATGCCTCCCAGGTTTCATCTGTGAAATATTAGAAGCTGTGCCTTTCCTGTGCAAGTGAATGGTCTAGGTAAGGGGTGGGCAACTGGGGCAGGTCCAGGAACTACTTTTATGCCACAGGACCCTCTGGAGTTCCATAGACTACGGAAAAATAAAACACCAAAAAATCAAAGCAGCCGTAGATCCACTTCTCACCCTCAAAAATGTGTATTCTTTGATGTTAAATAGTACAGGGGAGGCCTTTCAAGACAAAAACTCTTGCATCCAGAGGCTTTCTGGAGCAGCAGTTTTCTATGTTTTTTGGCTAGAAAAAGGTCAGTCTGGGCATTCTGGGATGTCAAGGCCACAAAACCTTGTTAATTCCTGGTCTGGACCCTAGACAAGGCAGATCTGATACTGTAACATTATTAAAATAAAGCAGGTATAGACTTGATCCGTACCTGAATTGACCACTGGGAGTCATATAAAAGTTACTGGCAAGGAATTACAATTGTCATTAGCATTTGCCCTATTTGAGTGCTCTCAGGCAGTTACCAAGGCAAGCTGGATTAAGAGGTCTCTGTTTGCCTAGATACTGCACACAACAGCACTAGTGCAGCTTCTCTCACTTACATTTTCTCAGCTCAGTAACTTAGATCTTGGGACCTACCATAATGGTGGGATAGTATGGACTCCCAGAACAAACACATAAGGCTTGATTCAAGTATTCAGCAAAGGATTGAAAGACACTACATCTGGTTCTATCACTCCTGCCATCTTTTTGCCTAAATCATCTTGCTGCATATTTTTTGTGATGGGGAAGATGACAGCAAGCACTCCCTGAACTACAGCAGAGAGAGTTCTCCAGCAAGGGGCATACCTGCCATGGTTTCTGGCTTTGGAAGCAAGAAGAAGTTCTACCAGATCTCTGGGAACATCTCATGCATCACTGCAAGTAATATAGTAAGCCCTTAAGGAGGGAGGAGAATAGTGTGGCAGGGGTAATAGGGATAAGATTCTTCAATAATATTTGAATTGGGCGCTTGCAGAACTGTTGGGGTCTTAAACCACAGAATGCTCATTCATTTCTCAGAAATATAAGAAAACTGTAAGTACAGCCCTCCCTCCACATTTGCACATTTGACCTTTCACAAGGCACATGCTTGCCTCCCCCACCCTCCATTTTCCTCCTCCCATTCCCTTGCATTCCTCACCCAGGCTTGTGAGACTTATGTTTAAAATTGACTTTTTTTCCTTTTGGGTGAGCAAAGCCCCTCCCCCACTGCTGGTGGTCCTCTCTCTCTGCCATGTGGCTGCACATTCTGCTGTGTAATGGCTGGTGATTGATTAGGATCTCTCTTTCCACCTACTCCTCCTTTCTCAAGATGGCCACAAGAAGTAGCTAGAACACACAACTCTACTCTTCTCTGTCTAAGTGGAAAGTACCAGTAAGCCCTTTACTTTGTCTTTTTATTTCCCCTGAATGCCAGGACCAAACGCAAAAGAATGGGAGGGAGGGAGCTCTGGAGGGGAATCGCAGAAGGGAAGTTATTCACAGTTTTTCCATTTTTGTGAGGGTTCTGCACTCTGAACCCTTGTGAATGTGGAGGCATTACTGTATAATTAATTATAGGAGGTTTGGTGGCAGGGGTAGAGGAGAACTATTTTGTGCCCTGGGGTATAACTATATGAGGAACAAAATGTGAGGATTTCCCTCCATACATGAAATATTCTTTGGACTCCAGTTTTAAGTGTAGCGAATGAGGCACTGAAAATTATTCTCACTTAGAACTGTTCCATTTGCTGTGTGCTTATTCCCTTGGTTATGTGGCCTGCCCTTTTTCTTCAGATGCCTAAACTGTATTCCTAAATGATTGACTGAAGTCTTAAAAGTTACTGCAATGCTAGGAATTTGGAGAAGGAAAAATTCATTGGGGTCAGAATTCTTTTGAGGAGACAATGCCTTCATTTTGCCTTTCCCAGTAGCTCAACCCCCCCAGTAGCTACACCTCTGCTATTGTGCCCAAACAGTTTGCAACTCCACTTTCCACAATCCTATGTAAGATGTCTTCTGAAACATTTTATAAGCTGACTTTCTTCAAATCAACGAAGGAATCGCTCTTTGAATGCATATCATATAAAACAGAATGGTACATAGGTCTGTGAAATAAAATCTGCCCAGATGATGGGCAAGGAGAAAAGACTTATAATGTATAGAAAGTGCCTGGTGCTGAGAGATTAATATGGGAGTCAGGATCAGACATATGTATCCAGTTCATGTTTAGTTGAAAGATCCCCTAATAACTTGTCACAGGTTACCTTATCTAGTTAAGTGAAATTAGTCTTCAGAAAGAGGTACAGTTCCACTATCTTTAATCTTTCAGAGAAGCCAGTCAAATTGGAAGCAATGCATGCAAACAGGAAATACATCCTTTGCCCCAAACTCTGCACAGCTCTTGCTGAAACAAAACAAAACAAAACAAAGAAAAAGAAAACCTTAATTTGTAAGCTAGGTAAACCAGAGCACCAACAGTCATGAACATTTATCCCCAATGAAGCCAAGGAGGCTAAATGGTCTTCAATCCAAGCCTTATCTGGCTTCTGAGTTTGCAGCCAGCGACAGACAGAGAAAGTGATTTTCACTGAGATCATTCTGCCATCAGGCCTCAGAAATTCAATCCTGAAGACTGATAGAGTGTCCTGGCCAATTTTTACAGCTATAACTTTTTCTATAATGTCTCCTATTACCATGATTTTTGCCAAGAGTGCTAACAAGAGGCCAAAGAAAGTTAGTGTTCTGGGTATCGAAATAACAGGCCTGCTCAGGAGTGTTACTTGAAACTCTGCTTCTAGCAAACCTGGACTGGAAAAATCTTGGTTGTCTCAGGGGAGACGCTAAGGTCTGCTCTTTTACTGAGCTTGTCATCACTATATCCCAATAGCGTCACTGAGTTTTCCATCATTAAGTCTGGATTCGTGAGCACCTGGTCACCTGTTGGGGAGCATTAAGGATAGCTGTGTTGTAAATGTTGTTTCTTTTCAATCGATGAATCTGAAGAGATAATTATTTTCTTGTAAATATTAATCTTTCATTTGCCTTCTGTTGCATCTAGTAGCTCTCAAGGGACTTGGTTCTTGAACTGCGGCTTTAAACAGGTCTCATCATTACTACAAATGAGGCGGCAAAATCTGGATCCAGCTGATTTAGGCTTGACGACATCTGTTGGGACAGAATTAGACTTGTGCAAAAGCAGCCCAGTAATATTCTACTTCCCAAGCTCTGAACTGTGTACTTCTTTGGAAAGTCTCTCTGCTTATTTCAGTTCAGCCAGTTCCATTCCTGTTGCTATTTATTCAATACCATTAAAGCTAAATTCACCTGAAAGCTCTGGATATATTAGAACATGTGTGTTATGCTCAAGATTGTACTGCTGTGTGAGTTTTTCAGTCTCTGTCAAAGGAAAAAAAACGGTTTGATGTAAGAAAGTGCAATGCCTGGGACACCCAGGTAGGGTTTTGTGGGGTGGGAGGTGGACTACAAATGCCACAGTTCAGAGCTAGCATGGAATTCTGCAAATTACAGAATTCTTGGAGCTGCAGTCCAATAAAGTAACTGACATTTAGGGTGTAAAATATCTCAAGCAGAAAAGCTGGGGGAAAAGCTTGGAGAACAATTACCATTCAGTGTAGACATGGAGTAGACTAAGAGCCCCCCTGAATATTTCTGGACTGCTGCGCCCAGCTTTCCTCACCATTGGCTGTGCTACTAGGGTTTCTGGAGCTTGCCAACCCACAAGATCTATAGCACTGTGTGATTCTCACCTCTGGAGTAGATAATACAATGGTCTGGATAAATTTTAGAAAAAATGTATTTGAGATTTTCTTGCATCCATCCAATATGACTACTGGCCATAGAGACCAAATTGTCTGAGGGTAGCTGGCCATTCCTGGGAGCAATAAAGCTCACAAGTCCTGGGCCAGACTCAATAATAAGACATCATTTTTTATTGTCTTACTCTTTCTGTTAACTTCACTATCTTTCTGCTGAAAGATTCAATAAATATACAAAAAACTCTGCAAATATGTAGATTGTATATGACTAGCTTCATTCCTATGAACCAGAATCCTAAACAGAATCAAAAACAAAACTGAAAGATTTCTCAGGCTTTTGTTTCGGGACTTGCAGGTAGGGATGGATCAATCTGTTGGTTTTGATTTCCTTCTGTTTCTCTCTTCTTCTTTTTTTAAGTTTAGTTTGGACTTTTGAGAAATTTTTCAGTCTTAACTTCAGCTTCCCTCAAACTGAGATTCTTTCTTAAAACTTCACATAAAAAAATTGTGTATGTTTTGGGGCACTTTTCTGCTTTTCCACATTTTTTTATGCAGTGCTGTGCCATATACACATTTTTGCAAGAAATCTTTCCAGTGCAATGGATTTTAATATTGAAGTCACTAATTTGCATGTTTTAGTATATATTTCCCTCTAATGTACACATCTTTCTCTGTAATTTTTGACAGAACTCCTTGCAAAGTGTGGGTATATGGAAACTTTAAAGGACAAATAGAAATTTTGAAAGAAATTAGTATACTATCTGAAAGACGGTATATTCCCATATGAGCCTGCCCAAGTTTTAAGATCCTTATAGGAAGGCTTTCTCTAAGGGCCTTTCTGCACAACACTGTTATAGTGTTATTATTCCACTTCAACATCCTGTGGAATTCTGGGGTTTGTAATTGACTGAAGCCAAAGAGCTCTTTGGCTGAGAATTTTAAATGCCCCTCCATAAGCTGCAAACCCCAGAATTCCACAGGATGTTGAAAGTAGAATTATAACACTATAACAGTGTCGTGAGGAAAGGCCCTTAGTCTCACCACCTTCATAGGCCCAATTGTTGAGGACACAAGAGTCTTCTAGGTGGTTGCTCCCAGGCTATGGAATTCGCTGCCACTGGGACTAGGTTGGTCCTCTCCCTGCTTTCCTTTCACTGGTAGATAAAGACCATTTCTGCATTAAACGTCTGAGGTGCTGCAGATCAGAGTAGTGGCAAATGACATCTGCAGCGTTCTTCTAGTTTGGAGGTGTATTGACAACAGGTGAGAGAACCCTCATGGTCCTGCTGCAACTACTTATCTCAAGGCACCCCATGATCACGAATGCACTGCAGATGTGTCAGGCTGCAGCATGTTGGAAACTCTTTGGTTGAAGCACTGTCAGTTTGCAAAGTTAGGTTTTTGGGGTAACATTTGGATGTTAATGACCATAAACATGAATCCCCAGCTGTTGCAAGATCATAAGTCCAACATATGATAAGACAACTACTGAACAGGATGCCATCTATAAACTATAAGAAAAAGAAAGAATAACACTGCGTTCTGTCTGTCTCTAGCAGCCATAACTCTTTGGGATATCAAGTTAGACATTTCAAAATTTGCCAAATGTGATCTTTTGTCATATTGAGTTTTTGAATAGCTGGATGCCAAGAAAAATGTAGACTTGTAGACTTACAGTTTACAAGAAAGTGAGATCTTCCTTCCCCTTTTTTGCAACACTTAATATTTTACTCGACTACAGCATTGTATAGATGTTTCTTTATAACTCATTTAGATTCTAAAAGAACTAGTATGGTTTAGTATGGCCTAAATCCAATTGCTAGTCCTAAACAGCATAGACCTACTGAATCAAACTTACATTTAACTTACCAAGTTCTCATTTGATTCAGTGAATCTACTGTGGTTGGGATAATCAATTGTTTTAGGCCTATGCATATTACAATAGAATGAATTAAAGAGTTCAAATTATCTTTAAAAAAGAATGCCAAAATGTGTTGCTGTTGTTATTGTCATCCAAATTGCAGTGCCCGCTTTCAAGTCAAAAGGTACTCCAAAAGGGAGAATTCCTAGTACAAAAAACGGGGCCTGCTATAACTCATTGGAGAAACGCTCAGAACTTGATAGAATGTTTTGAGTTGTCAACTGCCAAGTTGATGTGGCCAGTTTCATGTCAAACTTCCAAAGTGAGGGCTTGCTAGAAGAGAAATAAAAAGTTGGGCTTGCCATAAGTCACATGGAATTTTTTTCTAAGAGCTTAAAAACAGGAGGTCTCTCTGATGCAGTACTGCTAAGATGGCTGATTTTTCATGATAGGCAGGGGCAGCAGGTTCCATGTGGTATAAGGTGTAGACTCAAGCAGCACTAGGTATGATTTAACTAGTAATAAATAAAGCTAAGCTGCATGTGTCCCTTATTATATCTTGATTCATAGATCTTTTGCCAGTGAATTGAAAGATATCACAAAGAACATGGCCACACCAAAGTTGCTGTAGATCCACCACGAGCTGTCATCTCAGCTAGCAAGCTGGGTGGCACTGTTATTTTTTCTGGTGTTGCACCAGAGTAAAACCTGCTTGTTGTTTTTCAAGGTAGACAGATTTCATTACAATAGTGCTTAACATGGTTACGTACTAGCAAATGTGAATTTAACAAACATGCCTTATCATTCATCATCCAATCTAGGAAAGGAGCTTCTGTCCTAGTCAATTTGATTCCTAAAAAACCTGTATTGTAAACACCCCTGAGCAGAGGAAGGGTTAAACTGGGGAGGAGAAGGCAGAGAGAATTATTGGGAGCTAGTTTTCATTCTTTCCTTGATTTTAATCCTGTATCCTTCCTTTCTCCCTCCCCTCTTTTCCTTCCTTTAGACACATTGTGCTTTTTATTTAATGCAGGAATCCACAGCCAAAGTTTTGCAGATGGAATGCATAATTGAACATTACATTTGGTTCTTGGGAAATATACCATAAAATTAATATTTAAACCATATTCCCATATAGACACTGAGAAAGCAATCAGAATAATGCTTTCCCCTCAAGCAATTTGTGTACAATCTGTAGAAAATTTTCCAGGCACTAAAGCGGAAAGACTTAACGTTAACTAAAAAGGTGGAGAGGGGGGAGTGTCTCATGCACTGACAATACTACCTTACACTTATTTGTCTTTGGCAACCATATGGGCCAGAAACAAACCTGAACAGAAAAGAAGGGAGTGAGTGTAGAGCTTCCAGTCCAATGGTGTAATGGTAAACGTTGAACTGCAGAGACTCATCATGATGATTCCCATAACCATACCTCCCCCCTGACAAAAAATTACATTGATTTCAGTCTATTGATAGTTTAGTTATATTTTAATTTTTGCATGTTTTAGTGATGACAGTTTTATCTGTATCAGTTTTAATTTTCACACACCACCTTGAGTCCCAGAGTTGAGAAAAAGGTGGAATATAACAGAACTGCATAGCTCCTCTCTTACTACCACCCAGGTTTATTTGCTGCACCCCAATCTCAAGATGGCTATGTAATAGGTGGCAGATTGCTGGAGGTGCAAAAAGTTGTTCAACTCTGTTCCTGTAGTTGATTGCACAGCAATAACATCACATTCAGTGCTGTGCATCCAGCCACATGAAGAGGTGGCCATTTCTCCATGCCTTCTACAACCACAGGGATGGTGAATACGTTGTTGGAGAATGTGAAAGATGGCACTATATCTCACAAAACAATAATCAGAATTGGCAAGCAGAAGATAAGTAACAATCAGTCCCAAACCACCACCAGCACATGTAGGGCCTAGCACAGATAAAGCAGACTTAATCATCTCCATAAAAACATGTAAAGTAGGTTTACCAACAAATACTGAAGTTTCCTTGCATCCTATGGTGGAGGACTCTGTAGCATGTGTTATTCAGACATAGAGGAGAGATACAGAACTACAGATTACAAAACATGAATAAACACACAGTGAGAGGGTGTGGCTTTACATTCTATGCCTAAACTCTTAGGCCCTTTCCACAGGTTACCAGATCCCAGCGGCATCCCATGGAGATCCCAGTAGAGCCTCTCCCAGGAGAGGAGCATGACAGAAACACTCCCCTCTGTGCCGGCTGCCTGCGGGAATGGAGGAGGTACGATGGGCATGCCTCTTCCTTTTGCAGTGCAGCTAGGTACTGTCCCAGGCTGTGCTGGGGCAGGAAGTGCAGCCATTGCACTTCCTGACCCTCCAAAGCTCTGGTAAGGGCAAGAGGGTTGCAGGATCACCAGTCATTGATGGGTAAACCCCATCAATGGTTTGCGTTGCAATTGCACCACCTGGAGACAAGATAACAACAGGACACAGACATCGTCATGCATAAGCATCCTTCAGTTCTGTCCTTCTCCAGTCCCAAATGCAGGTCGATGACATCTTGTGGAAAGGGCCTTAGAGAGGCATGCAAAGTAGCAGTTAATGAGTACAGACATGCTAAGACTACACTGTCTAACACAAATAGCCTTCCAGTATCCTAGCCAGCATAGTCAATGGTCAAGCATGATGAGAGTTCTAGTCTAACAATACTGGGGGAGCTACAAATTCCCCATCCCTATTCTGTAGGAATGCAACTTTGTAATATTAATAGCACAGTACAGTAAGTTAAAAGCAACAATACTAATAACATCTTGGACAATTCAGTGTTAACGAAAAGCAACTAATACACCAATTTTCACAAGAGTGAGAACAAAAACCAGTTTTACTTGTTTTCAGAGGGAGGCAATGTTGAAGTCAAAATGGTCTAAACTACATAATAAACTTCCTGCTATTGCTAATGGAAGCAATTAAAGCCATCACCATATGGATGAATGAAGAATGAAATGGAAATGATTTCATCATGGGACATCTGAGTCTGAGGAATCATGGCTTACTATCTCTAGTGAATCTATAGATGAAATTTTTCAGCAACATCGGACAATGTCATCTATGCAACAGAATACAGATTTAGAGCAAACAACACCATTTGGTTTACAATCCAGTCAGTTCTGAAATATCTGACACTAAAGCCTGGGAAATTGGAAGAATCTTCTTCTTCTTCTTCATCTTCGTCTTCTTCTTAGAATCTTCTAATCTGCTTTACCCATATCCCATAAATCCATTGTAGAATTTTTCCTTGTAAAATGTTGCACCGGAAATAATAAAAAAAAAAATTAAATGCACTTTTGGAACAGAATATGGGCCAGAGTCCTGTTGGTTCTATTCACCTATCAATGGGAACCCTGTTACAATTCTCCTCATGCCAGAGATCACTCGTATAAAGAGGGGTGGGACAATCATCCAGTTGGTTCCCAATCAATTGCAATGACTGCTACCTGGTAAGTGAGGACCGGGAGACTTTCACAATCCCTATATATCTCCTAAATCAGGGGCTATGCAGAGATTGTGAATATGAAACTGTCATAAGTACATAACACATTTGTAATTGCCCAACAAGATTCTGGCCACAAACCACCCCTCTTATATTATTAAATGAGATTTAAAAGAAAAAAAAGTGGAACTAATTTTAACTGATGTATGCATAGTCCTACAGCCATTTTTCCCCACGTTGCCAGTGAGTGGGACAGAAGCAGAAAGGCATTTCAGCAAGCTAGCACTCATCAAAAAGTAGAAATGTTCTATAAAGGCTCAGACACTTTATTTCAGTCATTGACCAATGAATAAATAATAAGTACAGACATAAAAACAAGTAGCAAAATTAACTTCTAATATCTAACATCAACAACTATTGACCATTTGAAGACATATCTTACATGTAATACAGCAAAATGTTGCTATTCTAAGTATAACAGTTTGATTCTATGACAAAGGCACAAGAACAACCAAACTAGCTAGTCATCTTATCTATTGTCTACTGCGAGAGAAATTGACTTTGCGGTCGGGGGTGCAATGCATGATTTTGCAATGAAAAGAGCCAGAAAAATAAAGTGTAAAAGTTAATTGGCCTTATGTTTACGTCCACATTGGTCCATTAGGGGGAAAAAGTCAATTGATTTGCCTAGTGTAGCTTGATTTTTCACCTCTAGTAGGTCTGTCAACCACGGGTCTAACTCTGGGATTGTTCTATTTTTCCAATTTTTAGCAAGGATAATTCTTGCTGTTGATACCATATATAAAAGAACTGTCCAATGTTTTTTGATGATGTTCTTGTTTAAATCACGCAACATGTTTAGTAAAAAGAATTCTGGGTTCAGTGGAAATTGGGTATGAAATATATTGGTTATGACTTTGTATATTTTGATCCAGAACTTATGTACTATTTGGTACGTCCACCACGCGTGGTAGAAGGTACCTCCTTTTTCTTGACACTTCCAGCACTTGTCATTTCCTGTGTGGCATATTTTGTCAAGTTTTACAGGAGTCAAGTAATTTCTGTACATCATTTTTATAAGGAAGCAGAAGAAGAATAGGAACCATTCATGGACTATTTAACTGGAAAACAGCTATGCTAGACACTAGATGGGAAAACTACAATTAATAATATGGGGATAACAAGTATAAAATTTCTAAGTGTAGAGGTAAATTCGACAATGAAATGACAGATCATTCAAACAGAAGAACTGTAAAGAGGTTTCTCTGCAAATTTAAATCAATGATATACTAAGTAATAGGTGAGAGGAAGTAAATTTATGATAAGTATTATGTGAACAACCAGATAGCAACTATTTTTAGCAGGACCAAATTATTGCTTATTTGTCTGTTTCTATGCTGTTTTTTTTTTTAATCCATTGGTAACTTTGTGTTTAGTTGTGTATAGTCGTCCTATTTCCATATATAATTTTATGGTAATAATCAAGAATAATAAACAAAGAGTTTTAAAAAGTGGGGGAAAGTCAAGACACAATCTCTTTGTTAATTATCAAACACTACAAAATAGTTGGCAAATTTATAAGACTCCCAGTCTGGATGTTATTATGAAATGAAGATGAGCGTTTTTCAAAAATACAAAATGTCTCATAGTAACTTAAGAATTAAAACAAACGGTCATACATGAAATTGTATATATGTGCAATGAGCAGTTATGCTGTTAGCACTGGGGGAGGGCTTGTTACAAGTTTGTACCAGCCCCCTTCCTGGGAAATGTTTGGGTTCTGCTAGGAGTACCCCCAACTCCCTCAGGCGGAGTGCAATCCTAACTAAATCACTGAGAGTTAAAACTCCATTTTTAAAAAAATTATCAGGAACAGTAACATCATGGGAGCTGTTATGTTGGATATCAGAAATTCACTAGTCCCAGGAAAAACAGCACTTCTATAGAGCTGATTAGCCACAGCCACAGCTGTCTCCACATGATTTTATATTTCTAGAAGATTTCTAAAATAGGTTTTCACAAGCCTTGACTCAATGCGCAGCTCTAGTAATAGCACTTCGGGTAAGTCACTCCCATGATTTATGGGAGGTCACTGTGACTGCTTCCAAAACCTTGCCCCCATGACCAGTAATTAAAACAGAAGCCTACTAGATGACCTTCTAGACAAAGACTTTATAGCATTCTTCAGTCTGAATCACTAGTATGGTTTTCTAGGGAACCAGGATTTGAAATATTCTGTGAAGGAAATATGAATGTTCAAATATTTTAGAAGCTGAGACAATTTTTTACAAGCTTTAGCATATTTTTTAAATTAAAAAACATATACGTGGAGCCTTACTGCAACATTTATGATGGCATTTTCTGTAATACGCATGCCAAATGTTTTGGTAAAGATTGTCACGGTTTCATTAAAGCTCTGCTGTTGTTTTTTTAAAAAAGTCTGAATTTGCCTTTAAGGCATTTAAAACTAGCACAGTATCTCTGCACAGAAGAGTTGGCAGTGACACCACAGGCATCTTCTTTTTATCAGGAATGAGCATGCTATACTTTCAGCATTTAAATAGAACACATACCTAGAAGTACAATAGAGAAAGAAATGGGCCCTTCAGAGAACAGGGGGATGGGGAACAAAGTCTGAAGGGTTCAGTCTCCATGGGAATGGTGAATCCGTGCTGGGTGTTAGTCTAGCTTTAAATGAACCATCCAAGGTGCTGGATCTACTCGGGGGGGTAAGGAGCCTCCAGCCCATACTAGGGAAGGGATAACTGGAATCCTTGATATCTATGTGGAGAATGTGGCAGAGATCATTTTGCTACATTCACACTAAAAACTGAAACTCTGAAGCGCCTGTCATTGGAGGAATCAAATTCTGAAATATGATTCATCAGCTATTTTCCTTCAGATTCTTTCTTTCTCCAAAAGGGTGGAACAGACAAAGTACATCCCTGTTCCTCACTATTCTACAGGGAAAGAGAGATTCCTATCAAAGCTCTGGAGACAGTCTGATCTGTCATTTTGCTTCTGCTATATACATTTCACAGCTTATGAATCAAAATGAAATTATTCATAGCCCACAGTTTACCTTTTGTACTTTTTTAGAAGGAGAGGAAAATGTTGCATTTGGTGTCATTTGTTTTAACAAGTATGTGTCTGAAGTACATATTGTTATCAGCCATGTACGTTTCACCTTGCATATGTCAAGGGCTTTATAATCTTTAGCTTGTGTATTGATGGAATATTTAAAGAGACTTCTTGTCACCTCACAAGGGCTGTTTTCTTAAGGAACTCTTTATATTTCTGGTCACATGGGGCCAAGTAAGCTCTATAAGATCTAGCTTTAAGAGTTCCCTTTGCATGATTTCTCTTGCATACCCTCAAAGATTCCACAGATGAAAAGCAAGACAAATGAAGCCAAAATACATCAGAATGCAGGTTGAGAAGGCAGAAGTTATGAATGAGGAAGAACACACAAGCTAGGATAGGTGACAGTAGTCTGCTTTTTCCTGAGCCTGTTGGGAAGAGCAAGATCCCACTTCCACTTCTCTCCTCCCTGATGTGTTAACTGAGTGCAAACTATTTTTGCATTTTGAACACAGTTTGCAGAACAGGGAGTAAGCTCAGGACAAAAAGGGAAAGTAGGAGTTGGTGAGAGAACATAAGACATGAAAGAAGAGAATTAATTGGGACTGCCCCTGCCAAATTGGGATAGTTAGAGGCAGAAACAGCACCAGCACCACAAACATGGTGCCTGTTCTCCCTTTGCCCACAGTTGCATTTCATCTGCATTTGCACAAATTGGCAGTTCCTGTGCATTGGGAAATGCCCTTTTCAGGCTCCAGTTCCCTGCCTGCACTTCTTGTTGTTGTATGCCTGATTTATGGTACCCCTAAAGTGAACCTATCATAGGCTTTCTAGGGCTGAGAGTGTGTGACACGCTCAAGGTCATCCATAGAATCATAGAAATGTAGAGTTGGAAGAGACCACACGGGCGATCCAGTCCAACCCCCTGCCATGCAGGAACACCCTCAAAGCACTCCCAACAGATGGCCATCAAGCCTCTGCTTAAAAACCTCCATAGAAGGAGACTCCACTACATTCTGAGGCAGCATATTCCACTGCCAGACAGCCCTGACTGTCAGGAAGTTCTTCCTGAGGTTCAGGTGGAATCCCTTTTCCTGCAGCTTGAATCCATTGCTCCTTGTCCTGGTCTCTGGAGCAGCAGAAAACAAGCCCTCTCCTTCCTCTATATGGCATCCAGTTGGTTTCCATGTTGGACTGGAAAATCAAACCCTGGTCTCTTGGGTTGTAGTCCAACACTCAAACCACTACAATATGCGGGCTCTCCTGCCTGCACTAATCCTCACTAACAGTGCGCTGCCTGCACTAGCACTTACTAACAAACTCCAAGACCTCTGACCAGTTGTGAGGAGAGCTAGGGATAATTACCTCCTTGCTGTGCCATAGGCCTCCAAGCCTGTGATGTGCAGATAGTGTGCGCCTGCTGTTTTCTACTTGTCTCCTTATCTTGTCAGTTTTCAGTTGTGTGTCTCTCTCAGCTCAAGGCAACTTGAAACATTCAAAACAACAGTGCTATTATAAGCGCTGCAGCCATTGTACCAACATTCTCAAAGACTCAGAATGCTGATCTTATTTTTCCAAATCTGCTTTATGTCTACAGATAGATCAACAAAACAAATCTGGTTTCACAATCCCTTGTAAGGCCAAAATTCCAGGTCATTAAAACTCATGGAGGTACCTCAATGGTGACTGAAATGCTGATTAAAGATGAGGATATTATTCAGCATTGTGGAATTTAAACCATCACCTGGCACATACATTCTAAATGCACATCTAGGAAGAATTAAAGATTAGTTATCATTTCAATCCAATGAAAGAAGATCTATATTTCTATTTTAGACATGTAAGTATCATGGGAATAGTTCTTGCCAGCCCTCTGAAAAAACAATCTTTCACAATTCTTGCAAACCCACTGTGTTATGATTTCATCTCATGAAATACAACACCTTTGCATTAAACCCCATAAAATCAAATCCTACTGGATCTCCTCCAGATTCAGAGAATAAACAGCTATATTGGTGATGCCTTGAACAGTAAAAGCTGGCCCATTGTCATATGGCAGGCACCCATTAAGAGAGGGAGGTCTGCTTGCAGGCAATTCACTGTGCTCTGAAAAAAGTTCTATTATAGAAGTAATGAACTTCTCACATAATAGATCTAACAAATACTTCAAGGAAGAAGAAACCTTTCCAACACACCAGTACGTATTTCTTGCTATTGATTCCACATATGTGTCAGCATGAATGTTCATACGTACACACACTACAGACCTTAGAGATGTTACCTTTTGGACTACAACTCCCAGGGGCACACTGGCTGGGAGGTTGTAATCCACAAAGTTAACTTTGCCATGCTCTACCATAC
Source organism: Ctenosaura bakeri (assembly GCA_948474755.1). Taxonomy (NCBI): domain Eukaryota; kingdom Metazoa; phylum Chordata; class Lepidosauria; order Squamata; family Iguanidae; genus Ctenosaura; species Ctenosaura bakeri. Next base: position 11,469 of record CAOLHI010004431.1, on the reverse strand, counting down.
ACAAATGCACAGTGTCACCAGTACCTGTTTCATTACTTGTCTAGTTTCTCAGACAGTAAGTGTTCCTTTACTTAAGACCTGAGGTATAGCAAATAATCATAGAAAAATGTTTACCAGACCATCAGAAAGGAACTACCATATACTCTGTGGTGATCAAAAGCTTGATTACTCTGGTATTACAGTTCGTAATTGAAGAAGATGCAATCTTTACCTTAATTATTCCAAGCCAGAAGTTCCATTGAGGTAGGAAGAAGCATTCTGCTCATTCTCTACTTTCAGATCATATGTGATATTCCCCGGGAGCAACTATATTAATGGCTAATTCTGCAAATTAACATACTGAAGGCCAAAACTGGATATGATGCAGGAGTTTGTGAATTAGATCTCCTCTTTTTCCCCGCTAAGTTGCTAAGTGTGTTACTGCAGGGAGGACACACACATATCAGCAATAAAGAAGCCACCGTCCAGCTTCTTTCATGTTTTCCTCCATAACAAATTTTGCTGGTTCAAACATAATCACAGAATCTTAGAGTTGGAACAGACCACAGGGGCCATTTAGTCTTATGCCCTTCCATGCAGGAATATACAACTAAAAGACTCCTAAAAGGCGCCCATCCAACATTGAAAATCTTCAAAGAAAACCTCCAAATCCCATTCCAAGGCAGTCTATTCCATTGTCCAGTCAAGAAGTTCCTTCTAATGTTTAGATAGAATCTCTTTTCTTGTAATTTGAATCCATTGGTTCTCCTTCTAGTTTCTGAAGCAGCAGAAAACAAGCTTGTTCTGTCTTCTACATCACATGCTGCAGATATTTAAAGATGACTAACATGTCTTCTCTTAGGAAGAAGTGCTAGAAAAACAAGGGAGGATTATGAACTGAGAATGGTGTTGTGTGAAGCCCAGAACAAAACTTCTGTGAGTGAAACAGAGCAATGGCATGATCCAAATCTTGTCCAAGTACCTTCTGCTAAGGGGCTTATTTGGATCAGGGCCACAGCAGTGGGAAAGAATAGCTATAACCCTTGCTCCCTACCAGATCATTGTCCTAATTAAAATATATTCCACAACAAGAGTTTGATCAATGGACAAAACACACAGAAATCGTACAAGTGCCTTAATATTTTATTCTATTTGCACTGAGGGTGAATAGCAGTTTAAATGGAATGGGGGCAATTTTACTTGGCAAAACAATATCCAGGAAAGTGTTAAATGCTTCCTCCTCCAGCACAATGATCCCAGTCTGAGCTGCACACCCTACAACAGAACGTGCCAAAAGAGAGGTTCTGTTCAAGGATCTTCCGTTTCATGGTTAGTGAGTGACTCTCCGGGGAGGGGGAAGAAAAGTGTGCGGACTGTGTGCTGCTCCTGAGCCTCAGTGTTGTTGCTGCTGAATTTTGCCGAGAGTTCCCTGAAAGCCTTCTTCCCTTACAAAAAAGTAAAAATTTGGCTGAAATTTTAGCCAAAAATATAAATTGTGGAAAATAGTGAAAAAATTCTCAAAACTTCTCCAAGCAAAATGGCAAATTTGGGCCCCTTTAGACCCCACTACCCCAGGCCACCCACACAAAACAGGCCATTTCTGCACTACACTGTTATAGTGCCATTATTCCACTTTCAACATCCTGTGGAATTCTGGGGTTTGTAGCTTACTGAGGTCAAAGAGCTCTCTGGCTGAGAATTCTAAATGCCCCTCCCTAAACTGCACACCCCAGGATTCCATACGATGTTGGGAGTGGAATAATAGCACTATAACAGTGTAGTGTGGAAATGGCCTTAGACCCGCAACTGAAAGTGGAGTGATACCACTTCTGAGCATGTTAGGATTGGTGGTGCAAGTCAGGGAGAATAGTTTCCCAGCTCTGCAGTTGCCCACCCCAATTCATTTTGATAAACAGCTCAACAACTGTGTGCTCTTCAAACCTCTTTTGTTTTCAAAGAATGTCCACATGTTAAACAATAGTTTTTATCTGTATTGCTCAATTACAGAAGGATATCACTATTGTATGAAAAGGCAAAACAGACAAATGCTTTTGAAATATTCTTCTTTTTTGAAGTTTAACCTTAATAAAACTAAGAACAGGCCCTGCCTCAGTTTTTCTTCTGCGGAATTAATCTTGGAAGGGTTGATACAGATGAGAAATAACAGTGGGAATGCATATGCATGAGCAGAGTGTCACCACACATCAATCAATTTCTGTCTGTTACCTTGAACACGACCAGTTCTCAAGTTTGATGGAATGTTTCTCCCTGCAAACATTTTGTGGTACTGTCAATATCAGCTGGTACACTGTGAGTGAACTGTGATGGAATAAGTCAGAGTTATATGCCACCACAACCTACTTTTATGGTTTAGCAGAAGTCAGAATTTTGTTCCACTCACACAATGACCAAAATGTCCCCCCACCAAAATCCATCTTTTAAGCAGTGCAGCCCCCTACATACATGGCCATCTTCCTGTTGTCAGAGAGCAAAGGGATCAATGGAGACATCTGCAGCTATTTTCCTGTAGCTGGACGTGCTGCAAGGACATTATCTGCAGGGACTTCCTGACGACCACCAAAGGTCTCTGTGGATGCCTGTCACAGTGTGTTCAGTTACAGGAAAATAGCTGGACATGTTCCTGCTGATTCCCTCACTCTCCAATGACAGAGAAATGATTGAGTTTACAAGTTCGGTTTGGGGGAGTAACATTGGGAGATGTAGCTACAGAGACATAGCTGCATGGTCCATGTTTGTCACCTCATGCAGAATCTCAGCCATCTTCTACGGATAGGGCATTTTTTCCCCTTCCGTCCAAAATAGCTGCACTAGACTTGATGCTGTGCACAATGCAGAAACCACAGATATTAAGGAGCTGCTGCTGCTGCAAATGATTAATAGCCACCAATTCCTACTACTTTATTTCTGTGAAACTTCAAAACACAGCTCAATCTGAATCCTATGGTTACTTCTGACTAAAGCAGACTCATTGAATCAACTGTTGAATGTTGAATCAACATGTAGGTAAACCCCACTGATGCAACATTAGTCTAGTTGGGAGTAAAATTAGAACCAAGGCCTTAATGTTTAGATAACATGTGGTCAGAATTTGGAAAAGTTACTTTTTGATACCACTACTCTCAAATTCCAGAAACTGCCCATGCCAAACAAGGAATTCTGGATGGTGCTTTCCAAAAAGTTACATGGGGTAACAAACTGATTTAGAGGATTAAGGAATAAGAACCTATTGGTGGACAACTAGTCTTTTCACATTACATATAGAATAAAAACTGACAGAAGACCTTTCAATGAACTTCAGTTACTAGTTCTCATAAAGTCATGGTCTCAGAAGCTGACATATTGTCACCTACGAATACTTCCTTTTGTCCCTGAACACAGAAGAACTTGGTGATCACAAATCTTGTAACTGTGCAGCAGTGACAAACTTTTGTTTGGCCTACAAAATAGATAGTGGCAATGAAGGCACTCAAAAACATCCCTCATGGCAACTCAGGAATACGGGAGCTTTCTAAAAATACACAGAAGGAAGAGGAAGATGGCATATGGATGTGCCAATAGTGGAATACACACAGCATGCCACTTCAAAACCTTATAAGCAATCCCTGTGATGTGGCAAGAGATTATCTGACTGTAACCCTAAATAGTGTTTTCAAACAGTGAATATACAATCTTCCTATCTTAAGAACAAAATCAGCGTACCAAGATATCACTGTGTATACTTTACATTTTAGGGTTTAAGCACTGAAGTTTTTTCTTTGCCAAAATAACACTTGCTTATTCTCCTTAACTTTATCAGCCTTTCTTTTCCAATATATATAATGGTGTAGACTTATATAAATAAGTAAAATAATAAACTGTTGGATTAAAAGTTAAGCAGGGTAAGGTCACATAGAAGAATGTCAGACTGATGCATATTTATGGATCATGTGTGAAGAGTACATAGGTTGTCTAAGAAAATCTTTAAAGGGCCTGTCCCCTGACTAGGAATTACTCTCCACCCCAAAATAATTGTCTTGTCTTTTGAAATGCGTATAAACCAGCTGGACACGACAAAAGGAAAATCTAATCAAATAAAAGTCACTATAAATGTTTCCAAAAGAGGTTGTAGGAGCAAAGGGTTGGATCCAGAGGAGCTTCATCTAGTAGATGAAGATGCCATCTCAGTTAGAGGTAAACTCATCCAGATTCAACTTAAATGTTCCTTTTCAGCATCTTTGTACTTCTTGTGCCTTAAATATTGCTAAGAATTGGTGACTTTATTAATAGTAATTAAAAAGAATTATCCCTTTCCAGTTTTGTCTCAGAAGGCATGATTGAAGTAACAAGCTGGATATTTGGTGGTGGTGTCACCATAATCTCTTGTGGCTAACTGCTTTTACTGTTGGGTACCATAAGCAGTATTACAGCAAGCTAGAGCCATCAACTCAGCATATTGAGATGTACTGTATTTTACAGATGTTTATCCAAATCCATTTTGAATACTTTACGCACTCTTACAGAATACGTTCCACAGCTTTTCTGAATAGCTTTAGTTTTCTGTCTCAGTTTTTTAATGGGAGGTTGAGCATGAGGCTTCCAAAACTCATATGTAACATCAGTCACACTGTGGCTTATTTTTTTACAAACATGAAAGCAACACTTCCACGAATGCATAGGAAAGCAAGACGGTTGTTCACTTTCCTTTGAAATAAAAGTGGCAACTATTCACATAGGATTCTGAATGAAGAGTTTAAAGCTATACCCAAAACTTTATTCCAAAGGCCAAAATAGATATGACAATATCTGTGTGAATATTTGTTGCTTACCAAATAACAGCCTTTAGGAAGCAAGAGTGATCACAAAAGCATCTTCTTTCTCAAGATAGTAAAAGCTGAGACAGGACATTTTCATGAGTTAATAGAGGAAACAGGTTAAAGTCATCACCCTGAGCACTACAGTTCCAAACTTCAATCAAGGCTATCCTCCAGTTTTTCTTTAAGAAAACAAACAAAATACTTCTACACATCTAATGTAACTTCTAGTTTCTCCCTTGGTGAATGTGTTTTTAGTAAACTTTTTTTCTTACTAACAAAAAGAACAACTGCGTTCTTTTTTTCCCCTGGTGGAACCTCAGAAATAGTCCGTCATTTCAAATGTTTCTTTGAATAACCTAAACAAGTTGTTAGATTGACAAGTGACTGCCTAGTTCTAACATCACAGTCCTCAAAGCCTTTCTAAATAATCTGAAGAGCGGCAAACCAATACAGAAAATAAACAAAAGGGACCTAATAAACCTATCAGAAGTTATATTTGTGCACAAGCGCCACCAAGAGGTCATTCTCTTATTTTTTTTAATCTTTCTTTTCTTTCTCTAAAAAAAAAATGGCAAATTACATGGGCACCATTTCTAAATTTATGTCAAGATACCACCTCTCCCTGCCATGCTTAAAAATCATTGCTTATGAACATCAGTTTATCAGAAATGTGGACTTATGAGAGGGGTTTAGCTAAAATCCTGGCCAGACTTGAAGGTCTAGAGAAGATCTGAATTTCTCTAAGCAGTCTGCCAGTCCCAGCTAAATGGGAAACCAAATCTAAGGGTGGGTGAGTCTTACTAAATTGTGGTTCATTTAGATGCTTTGGAAAAGCATAGCTGAACCTATGACAGTGTTTTGCCTGGAGAAGTGGAGGATGAACCATTGGCTGCGGTGGTCTGTGTTGAGAGTGATGTCAAGGGCCATATCCACATTAGACTGTTATACTGCTTAGGTTGCACCCTAAACTGCAAACCCCAGGATTCCATAAGATGTTGAAAATGGAATAATAACACTGTAACAGTTGAGTGTGGAAATGGCCAAGGAGTCTGCAGTGAATTTTAGGTGAGCCTTCTGACACTAACACCATCCACACAGGTTCATATAACTGACATGGGGGGGGGCATTGGGGCACACCTGGTGGGCAAACATCTGTAGGCACAGGCAGAGGGGGAGTGGATCCAGTGGGCAGAGGGCTTCCCATGCAACCCAGTTTCAATCTATTGCAGTCCTACATGGCTCTTTGGCTTTGTGATCCCCAAGAAACCTATCCTCCACAGTGTGTTCATAGGGTTTTAGGGAATATGCAGCAGCCCACTAATAGTGGTACAGTCCCTTATGGTGCTATTCTGAACAGATCCTCCCCTTGGGGGACCATTTATTCAATACACTAAAGACAAGATCCTGCATGGCAAAAATGCTTTCACTCTTCTTTATTATGAATTGGTGGAAGAAGGATAAGAAGGATTTCAATGTTAGGCAGAAGGAGAAACTACATAGACATAGGCTAGACAGGACTTGGAGCCATTAGTTGTCTGGATTTTTGATCTACTCAGGTGTTATTGTCAGGGCGCAGCCATGGATGTGTTCTTGCTCCTCCAGTATATAGATATAATTCATAGGGTCTATATGGATTTTGTTAGTCTAGCCTAGTGACTTTACAATGAGCCTATCTGTATGAAGTCAGCAATTAACCCTGCCCTTAGGTGCGATTAGCTGCACTAACAGTTGTGAACGCAAATTTTGACTCCTACTCAACCAACTCAAAGTGAGAGGTCGCACAGTGGTCATATTGTCCAAATGGCACAGTTTGAGTTTAGCAAAAAACCCAGCAGGCTGCTGTAGGCCAACAGCACAGGCTGCTACATTGGGAATGTGGGGTCCAGGGTGCCTGTACATGCTGGCCTTGCATATTCCAACATGAGTGTTCTATTTGTTGGGGAGAGACATTCCTTTTGTAACAGCCAGAGAGGAAAAGGGAATAGGGATCAGCAGTCAGAGAAGTGGGTAACGGGGGTTCCCCTCCACCTTCAAAAGAGGCCCAGTCCAATTAAACTGGATTGACTGGAGCTTCTATGGCAGCTTTACCCTGACCAAGCTGTGGCCAAGTATCTGAGGGAGGGGTTCAGGGAAGGCTTTTGGAACCCATTTCAAGGAACCTGGCATCCTTTCCAATCCAAGAATTTATGTTCCATGTTGGTTTAGAATAGCTGCCTTGGGTCCTACTCTGGGAGAAAAGTGGCATATAAATATATTAGATAAATAAAATATGTTGTTACAAGATCCATAAAAGAGTGTCAAAAGAGAGGGTTATAGATCCATTTACATCTCTCCCTGTACCCAACCTGAGCATTGTTGCCAAAAAAGGCACCTGGTGAATACAGGCTTATTCATCATTTCTCTTATCGCAAGGTCAGTCCATTAATGATGCCATTCCTATGGAGTTCTGTACTGTTCATTGTACATCCTTTGACGCAGCAGTTCAGAAGGTGCATAGGAATGGAATTGGGGCTCTGTTGCAGAAATGTGACATTAAGTCTGCATTTCATCTCTTGCCAGTTCATCCTGGGGACTTTGAGTTATTGGGTTTTTCTTTTGATGGCCTGTAAATGGACTGAGCTTTTCCTATTTCCTGTTGGGTGTCATATGCCATGTTTGAAAAGTTCAGTACTTTTCTTGAATGGCCCTTAAGCTTAGATATGGACAGAAAAGGGTTATTCATTATTTGGTTGATTTTTTTTTTGTTCATAGGACAGCCAGGAAGAAGACAGTGCATTTTTTTGGTGAGAGAAATTTACTCTTTGACATTCTAGTCAGGCACACCAGTAGACTATGAAAAGACCAAGGGACTCCATTATTGTTTGGTTTTCCTTGGTATTGAGAGGAATGCTGTGGAACAGCACCACAGACTTCCAGGGGAGAAACTGGGGGATTTGAAAAAGAGGAGTTCTGAATTTTTGGGGCCTAGGAAGAGCCTTCACTTAGAGAATTTCAGGATTTCATTGGTCATTTAAATTTTGTATATAGGGTTGTGGCAACTCACAGAACTTTTCTGAGATGACTTTGTGATGCTATATGTGGACTCCTTCTGCCCCAGCATAGGATTAGAATTATACAGGAGATCACAGAGGACTTTGAGGTCTCAAAAGATTTTCTTGTGGCCTTCAATGGGATTTAATTTTGGTGGGATAAGATTAGGGCTCAGGATGCTTTAAAGTCATCTTCAGATGCAGCAGCTTCCTTTGGTTTGGAGGTGCATTTTTGTGGACATTGGTAGATTCAGGACTGAGGTTTTTTGTCCAATTTAGCACTGGTGGACGTTTTTGGTATCATTTGTGGTGGCTGTTCAGATCTGGGCAGGGGAGTTGATAAAGTCCTCTACTCATTTCCAGTGTGATAATATTAATTCTCTCTCCTATAGGTCCCCACAAGTCATGAGTTTGGTCATGGCCTTTATACTGCAGATTCTTTGGTACAATATATTTTTTATGGTGCTCCATGTGGCTGAACTAGACAACAGGATTGCCAATGCTTTTTCCTACCAACAAATAGAGTGCTTCAGACAGCTGGCTTTGGAGGTGAAGACCTGCCCAAATTCCATACTGGCAGATTTTTGGCAGCTTGGAGGGGTGATGTTGGAGGGGCTTCAGATTGTTTAGCCAATCCCTATTACCCATATTTTGCAATTCTGTGTACATCTGAGAGGTTAGATTTTAACTCCATCTAGGCTAGTCTGCAGTATTGACCACTGCTGCCAGGATGCAAGGGTTCAGGATTCACAAGGCAGTGGAAGGATGGTTTTGAGAGTGGGGCAGGGTATCTAATAGATGTATCTAATAAGGGCTTGGGATGTATTTGGCCAGCCATTTGCTCTGCTGATTATGACCATTTCCACACTACACTATTATAGTGCTATTATTCCACTTTCAACATCCTGTGGAATTCTGGGGTTTGTAGTTCACTGAAGCCAAAGAGCTCTCTGGCTGAGAATTCTAAAGGACCCTGCCTAAATTGCAAACCCCAGGATTTCATAGGATGTTGACAGTGGAACAATAACACTCTAACAGTGTAGTGCGGAAAGGCCCTTATTAGACTGTTTTCTTTCACCTAACATCTATGATTACCCTTTTGTGGGGAGTCACCTTGTAGGTTAGTGAGCTAATTGTGTGGTCTAGAGGGGATGTATTGGGGAGTGTATTGCAGCTGAGACATTTAACAGTTTCTGGGCAGCAGGCTATGTCATTGATCTGTACCTCTAAGATGGGTTAGAGGAGAACATCGGCAAAAGTAACATTGGGAGATTGTCATGAAACAGCCTTACATCCAGTTCGTGCAGTACAGGATCATGTGAGGATTGGGACATCTAAGCCCAGGTCCTTTATTTTGTCATGCTGACCTTTCGCCCCTTACTGAATACTAATTTTGGTCTTTTACTTTCAAGGCCTCACAGAGCTTGAATCTTCAAGGAGTTAAATTGGGAATTCATTCATTTCAGATTGGGACAACTTCTGAGGCTTTTTGCATGAGTCCTAATATAGTGTTTCACTGCCCTGAGCTCTACGGACTGAAAAGTGTACCTTTATCCAAGGAGAGTAATAGCTTGTTCCTGGGGGACTTAGCATCTAGAGTTGGAGGCCCTTTTGTCCAGCCTTGTGGAGGAAGAGGACTAAGTAGATGCTTGTCCCTTGTCCGTGGCAAGTAGTGGGTGAGAAATAAGTGTTGCAGTGAACCCCTTGGCACCCTTTTGGTGAAGGGGAGGGCTCTGAAATTGCCTCTTTAGGTCCTGAGATCCAGAGGTGGGGGAAAGAGAGAACCCTTGGGGCTGGCCTGCAGGGCTTTGCTTTCACTTTAGTCCTGCAATTTGGGAGTAAGGTTCCTTGAATCTACCTTTCAGTAGATAGCCAGACAGGGAGCAACCCAGCTATTGGGTTGTCCTCAAAACTCAGGTGGCTCACCCAGGGGAAGGCTGAAGAGGAAGTCCTGGAGTAACTCCTGGCCACAGCTGATCCCATACTAAGTTGTTCTCCTTGTGCCTTTCCAAGTTCAACTTCATTTAAATAGGTTCTAAGTGGACTTTTCTAACCCAGTTCTCTGTGCCTGGTCCCATTATTTCATGGTCGGTCAACAATACAAATCTTGAAAAAGACAATGCCAGTGTCAATGGTGTCAGGCACAATGCACCATGACACCAGGGGTTTGGGGACAGAGCTAGGGGGGGTATTAGCTCCATCCACCCCTCTTTGCCTCCTTTTGGGTGACAGACTGATACTTTTATGAGTGAAACAAATGACCAAATCTCTTGGAAACTTTTTTCTTCCTTTCTATTCATAAGAAGGGTTTTGCCTATATATTCCTTCAATCTTCTTGTCAAAATCATCAGCAGAGCTGCTTATAGGATTCACCATAGCTTTTGAAACTGTCTGTTTTAAATCAGTCAGCACTTCTGACATAGCTCTTAGTCTAATCTATGTTTCCTTTGATTTTAACTCATCATCATAATTCTATCCTGTGCCTTTTCCAAGTCTTGCCATAAAATGGCCATTCCTTTCAAGATACCAGAAATCTGTTCATGTTTGTGTGTAGTAAAGTTCTGAACTGAAGTTGTGATCTCTTTGAACAATTTTTCAGCAAACTTTTCAAAATATTTGCTTGTGCTATAATCTCTAATTTTAACAATTCAGTTTCTGGTCTAAATTCCCATTATTTTATGTCATACTTTTATTCATATCTAACATGTGGTTAAACATTTCAGATACTGAGGCTTTGATTTTAATAAGCACAGGATCAGTTTCATCTAGCCCAGCTCTAGAAATATTTCTGATGGCCATGTTTATGATATCTTATAAATCACTCTCTGTGTAAATTCCAGCATCAGAGACAATATTTATTTTCCCTTTTCTGAGATACAGCTTTCATTTAGACCTTTCAGTTGTTTAAATCCTGAAAATGCCAAATTTATTCTGTATTTCCAGTCCAAATTGATACTTAGGCCATTTCCACACCTTACCAGTTCCTGCCGACATCCCGTCGCAATCCTAGCAGCACCTTTGCCAGGATGGAAGCGTGACAGGAATGCCCCCTCGCACCTGGCTAGTTCCCTGTGGAAGGGACTGTGAGCAACATGCACTGCCTTCTGCAGTGCAGCTGGCCTCTTTCCTGGGCTGTGCTGGGGAAGGAAGTGCATTATTGCTCTTCAGCCCCTTCTGCATGGCCGGGGTGATGGAAGTTTTGCATGATTGCATGCGCTTAACAGATTTTTTTTTCTGTTAAGTGAATATCCATCCTGCAATCATAGTGAGTGGGGATGGGTTGGCAGCAGGATCGCAATGACATTGTGTGAAAGCATAACTCTTTAATTGCTGCCATTGCATCCCCACCACAAAACTGTGATGCCATGCTGAAATGGCTGACACCATGCAAAAGCATGACATGTGGACTACTCCCAACACATTCCCTATTGCGGGACATGAGGAAATGGCCATAGTCTTCTCTTCAATAGTTAAATGTAGCCAACTCCCTAAGTCATTCAAAGGGTGGCACAACCAGGTACATGCACAATTCAATGAAACAAATCCACAGCATTTTCTGTCTCTCTTTTTCTTTCCACCAAGCCAACTGCTTATTCCTCACTAACAAGTCCCAACTGTCCATTGGGGCATCTTCTCCCTGCCCTGAT